>JAFIRS010006804.1:0-31703 GCA_018342105.1 Gonioctena quinquepunctata | reverse complement strand
TGATTTCATTTCCATATCAGTGATCAACACATTGAACATCCGACAAATAATCTTTTTTTCCATCACGGAAATTAAAAAAGGGCTAAATTATGATCAATCCTAAGAAGCCATTTCTTCATGAAAAAATATGATGGCATCGAATAATTCATGATTCATGGAAGACCCTTTTCATTCTCGAGCTATTCTTCTGGCAATGAAGATTCGCCCAAAAAAGAATTATTGCACCACACGAAATCCTAAGGGAAATAAAAGCCCGCCTCGGGGGGCCATGGTTTCTTCCTAAGAGATGCATGCATTCGCATCCGTTTCTCCCTCTCGTCTTCCACATTTTATTCGTTTCTGTTTCGATGAAGGAAGCTGAAATGAATATAGTTTTTTGTGCAGCACGATCCTGCTTTTCTATATCCCATTCAACTTCAGGGACTATTCGGTTACCAATCTGGAAGGGATTTCTGGAAGTTATTTCTGTTTTTCCATGTAAGGACTGATAAGGGAGCAGGTTTATATTCTCAAGTGATTTTTTCATAATGCGAGGATTGACTATATAGGCTATGCGTTCGCTGATGGGATATAAAATCCATTACTCTGTCAAAGGCGTCAGACTGGAGACAAACTCCTCCTGAAAATTGATGCTGGGAATGTTTTATCGTGGGCGAACTCGTCTGAAATTGATTGCGTGATGAATTGTTGGTGACATGGAACAATTTCATAACCCTAGCTGCTGCGAAATTCCAAATATCACTGTAATGAAATACGAGATAGAATAGTGGAATGGCAAAACAGAACTCATGGTGAAAGTCATCTGATCCCATTCTGGAATTTTGATATAACTGTGAATTCAAGTGGAGAGGTTCATTGATTATGTGAGTCAGTAAAATATAAAAAATCAAATTCAGTAACAATTAGTCCAGCAACATTTTTGTTGCATTGAAGTTTTGATATTTATGGAAAAAATAATTTTTCCGATTTGCAAGACAATCTGAAAAAATGTTGAAAGTATGTTTTTTTCGTAGGATCATCTCGAACACAGCTCAGTCCGCAACCTGAATACTTGAACCATATCTCAAATAACAATAGAGAGGAGATAAATGAATTTCATTCGAAGCTGTTGACGCAAATACGGTTTTAACTATGTAGTACTTATCAATCTAGTGCTTAAGGTGAGGGTAGGGTGAGTGTTACCATGCTAGTATTCTGTTGCCCCATCAAACCACAATGTGTTGTTCATATTTTGAACCATTTCATCGGAAAAAAAATACTAACTAGGAAAGAGCTTTGGTGGTTTCTATTCCTTCAATTTGGAACCCTATAAAACTGAAGAACTCAAAACTTATCAATATACTACCTGTTACATCAAAAGTTCAGGAAAAAATCATATGCAAATACAATCACTTTGGACAACCACTCTATTTTCCCAGTTAATCAATCATGATTTCGAGAGGGTCATAGTGGGCTCTCCATTACTGAAAGTGGTTGATTATATCTTCGCAGCAACGTTTACAAATCTATTGAGAATACTTGTCCTGTTAGACTACAGTGAGGCTAGCACATCCTACTGTTAGCAATAACACAATAACTTGGTCAGTGAACATTCTCTGAATCTAATGTAGAGCTATTTGCCAGAAGAACACATGAAGTGAACTACAAAAATAAAATAATCAATTAATTAGAAGTTGTATCTGATGAACCTTAAGGGTCAATATTAGATCCTCTATTATTTTTGTAATATACCTCATTTGCCAGAGAATTGATGATACACTGCAAAAGTCACTTACGCCAAATGACATCCAAGATATTACCTTCAGAGGTGATGAAACTAACATCACTTACACCTTTATAAATGATAATATTCCTCCTTATGGGACTGTTCACAGAATTCCGTCCGGGAATCAATTCCGATAAGTCACAGGAATGTTGTTTGGCAGTCAACGTACTCAACAAAATTACTGGATGTGAATATGCAATCAACGATGTGAAGCTCACCCAACTGATGTTTCCAAAAATTTTGGTTTACAGATAACAGAATTAAGATTCAAAAAAACATCTATCAAATTTTTGTATTACAAATATGAAAATGATCAAAAGCAACACGGATATGTAAGATTCTGAAACTAAAATGTAATTGTGTGAAACTTTGGTGTCACCTATGAACAAAAATACAAAAAGTTGTGAATGAATCTTGAAAAAAATAAAACCTACATTTGACTAGTCTTGGACTACTGTTTAAATACGGTTGGAATCATGCGGTGATTTTTCAAATTTCGATTCAAATGAGAATGGATTTTTTTGAAAACATGTTATTTTTCCAATGATTTGTGAATTCTATTTCGAAATTCTGTTATTGGGATTTACGCCCAGAATATTACTGAATATAAGATGGGCTTGTAAGTAGTTCGATAACTTATTGTACATCTGAGAGAACCAAATGAGTTATTTTTATTCCATCACTTGTAGTTCACTTGTTTTTATACATGATAAGGAATGCATATTTTTGAAGAAGTATAATCTTTGGGGCAGAAAAACTAGGGAAAGGGATTTATCGCTCAAATTTTTGGCAAATCAATTTGCCTGGAATTTTCACTGAGTGCGATTTTGGTCCCATTATCTGATTGAACCACGTAAACGAAGCTTGACTGGTTTTAGTCTTCGTTAATGAGGCCGCAAATTGTACGACTAGAATTTCCTGGAGGCGAAATGCTTGAGGGATTCATTCAATTACAATGATCATTCACTGCCTTGAACTAGCCAACAAACCTTGAAAATACACAAAAAAAATTCCCGGGTGATAGAGTGACACGCTGACAACTACTAACGAGAACTGTTGATATTATGAACATAACGGAATTCAATTATTCATTGCCTCACTCGAAATTCTGAGGCTTTTAACATGCCGAAAAGTATTCTTGAATAAAATATCGAATCACTGTACTAGTGAGTTGGGGAATCCCTTTTTTTCAATAAAAAAACTATAGTTGAGAAGAAAACACACAAAACTGAAGATATAGTTAACAATGAATGCCTCAAGAAAACATCACCCCAAATTTCGTCACATTAAATTCCAACCCTTCCCGCCTGAGTGGTGAGAAAGCCATACAGTCTGCAGAAAAAATCTGATCAAGAGGAAATCAAATTCCAATACAGAATTTTAAATGACATTAACCTCAAACTAACAATCATTTACTTCAGACTGAATTCGATAATCCACCCCCCAGCATGGTAATCACTGAAAAGGATGTTAGAGATTTCGTTGAATTTAAAAGTAAAACATTTTTTACAATCTAAAAATCAAGATACACAGATTATATGCAGAACAATACCACTTCCCTCGCCAAAAAAAAAAGGCATTCATTACAGTAACCATAACTTCCATCAAAGAATAGTCAATCTGAGCTCCATTGAACTAACGAATCAAGAGATTAATCTCTTTAACAAAGGCTTGAAATGAAACTTATCTCACCAAACCAAAACAAGATTTGGAATTGCTTGGAGTAGACTGTGGAAGATTATTAGAAGCAACTCAAATTAATAACAAATCACAAATGAAATCAAAGATTCCTCCACAACTGAATGACTTTCCCATTTCTCTACTGTTTACGCCATTGTGACAAGCCTACGCTACTGTGGTTTGTTTATATCTTTCAAAGACAGTTGCCAGATGTTATGGTATGCAACAGGCAGAATGTTTCAACTGGGGTTGCAAGCTAGACGTGTTCGCTTTATATCTTGTTTATTGACTTTCAATTTTCTAGTAACTCAAACCTCTTTTCCAAGAAGTCTATTATATCATCATAAGACAAAGATTTTCACAAACAAAATCTATTATCAAAACTATTATCAAATAAACATCATTATTAAATATATATACATATATATATATATATTTTTCTTTATGTTCTGGTTCCCACGAAAAGGGATATCCTGTAATGTTCAGAGAACATCGGGGAACCAAGGGAAAGAAGGTGGGAGTTGGTGTTCTTCTTAAATTTCTGGAGGTTGTATGCCCCGGGAACACCTCCTGAATGAGTTCCAAAGCCTCGCTGTTCGTTGGATGAACGAGTCTTTGGAAAGTGATGCTCTGCAGGTCTCCAAAGTGACCACGAAGGGTGTGATGACTGAACTTGACGGGTTAGTCTCGAAGAGACTGCCAAAGCAGGAACGATTGTTGATATTTCAGAAGAGCATCGCCCATGAAAATATCTATAAAATAGAGACAAATCGCCAACTTTTCTACGGTGTTCCAGACAAGTGAGCGAGTTTGTAAGCGGAGCATCACCGACGAGACGAATTGCCTTTTTTGGACAGAATCCAATAGCCTCAGGATATGTTTAGGTGCCGCCCTCCAAATATGGGAACATTATTCCAGGATAGATCGGATCTGTGCCTTATAGATCATAAGCAGCTGGGTGGGGTGAAATAGCTCTTGGCACGAAACAAAACCAAGTTTTTGGGATGCACTTTGGCAATGGACCTCACGTGATTTTCCCAGGAAAGGTTATTGCTGATAGTAATACCAAGCATCGATATGGATGACTTCAGTGGTATGGTTACCTGACAAAGTTATGTTAGGCACAGTGAGATCGACTTTTCTAGAAAAAAGACATGCTTGTGTTTTGTTTGCATTGAATCCTACCAGATTAGATCCCCACTCGAGAATTGTTGCTAAGTCCATATTTATATTATTAACATTTCTTCCTCGTTCATTTCTGGTTTCAAGGGCTGATATAGGGGCCCTGGAAGAGAAAGCGGTATGGAGGGTACTATCATCGGCAAAGCTGTGTACTGGACATGAAGTTGCTTTCAACAGGTCGTTGATGTAAAGTAGAAATAGTGTTGGTGCGAGAATAGATCCTTGTGGAACACCAGCATTTATGAGTAGAGTGTCAGATGAAACTCCATCGACCACTACAAGGAGAGACCTGTTTGAGGGAAAACTAGCAAGCAGAGAACACAGCAGAGGGGGCAAGCCATAAGACGGAAGCTTGGGCGAGGAGTCCCTGGTGCCAAACTCGATCGAACGCATTGGAGATATCTAATGCCACAGCTAAAGTTTCTCCATACTTTTCAATAGATAGCTGCCATATGTGAGACGTAAGCGAGCAGGTCACCAGTTGATCTCTGATGGCGGAAGCCATATTGCCATCGTTGACAATTCCTGAGTCTTCCAGATATTTCATGAGCTCGATGTTGATGGCTTTTCCATGACCTTTGAAATGATAGATAGCAGTGCGATAGGTCTGTAGTTGCTAGGTAGGCTTTTTGCCTTTTTTAGGGACTGGCTGAACTCTTGCAATTTTCCAATTGGACGGAAATACCCCCAAATTGTAAGGGTGGTTGAACAACTTGCAAAGAACAGGTGTTAGTTCGGGGGCACATTTCTTGAGAACAATCGGCGGGATTCCGTCAGATCCACAGGCTTTGTTGGTGTTGAGACCCAGCAAAATCTTTCTGATAGTACGTTGGCGAAAGGTGATCTCGTGAATGTGACTGTCAATAGGTGTAATGTTCGGGGGTTGTTTTCCCGATGAATCCAGAGTGGAATTTCCAGCAAATAGGTGCGCAAAGGTATTGGCTTTTTCCTGGGCAGTCGTTGCTAGTGTTCCATCTTCTTTGGTTAGAGGAGGAAATGAGCTGGAAGTGAAGTTTCTTCCCACAGCTTTGGCGAAAGACCAAAATGAACGGGATCCGTTAGGACATTCAGCAAGTTTTGATCTTATTTTGGCATTGTGGGCATCTTTTGAGCATTCTATTGTCTCTTTCCATATGCCTCTAGCCTCGACATATGCTGCTCTGGTCTCAGGGCCCGGATTTTTTAGCCATCGATGGTATGCTGCCTGTTTGGAAGCCACAGCTCTAGAGCAGTTTCTGTTAAACCAGGTCTTATCGGATGATGTTCTTCTTCGGTATTCGGTATGTAGGTTTGCATGTGTTCTCCACTATAATAATTATCACCTATTATTTTTGTGCTTCATTCATTCTCTTTCATATTGTATTTTGTGTTCTGTATTCTTCAATGTTTTTCTTTTCCTCTATCATTGTCGTTCTATATTATTCACTATTATTAGGACCATTATTGATTTAATATTGTAAACAATATCCATATAGTGTTTGTATACTTTCATATGTATGGGAGTGGATCTCATGATTTGATTTTATTCCAAAATTGTTTAAATAATGTCTCATGATATAAGTTGATAAAATCTTCATCAAGAAAACAATGGAATAAACACCCTTCATCATAATTATTACAATTATGATTAATTTCACGTCTATATATTTTTTCTCTTTCTTCGTATTTTTTTTTTTATTTATTATTATTTATTGAGGTGCAAGAGTAAGAATGGTTTATACCAATCTTGTAACCTATTGACAGGTTTCATTTTTTTCTTTCCCCAAATGTATCGGATATTATTTGCTGTCAATAAATGTATTTATTATTATTATTGTTTATTATAAGTCGAAGTTCGTGTGGTAATTTATAGGACTTCCCTTCTCTCAAAGGGACTGGATCTAATTAACTAGTTATTAGATATTTCATTAAAGTATCCCACTCGCCAATCGGTTGGCCTAAAGTTTTCAATGACCTGAAATGCTTATTTACATTGTCAGTTAAGTTTCTCAGATCATTATGAGATTCTTTCACTAGCAGAATTTGGTCGAACATAGCTTTTACGTGGTTGGGGAATATCAAACGCTCATTTTCGAAACGATCGAGAAGTAATTGCCACGAGATCTGATAATTAGCTGCTGAGGCTTTGATTGATTCTATTATTTTGCTAGCACCCCCTTCTAGTAAAGATCTTAAATGATAAAATGTCCGATATTGACTTGTTTACGTGAATAAGTGAAGTGAAGGCATTTCTGAATTCTAACCTCTGCGTATAGTGACCGCGAAATGTGGGCAACTTCAAAGTAGGCAGTTTCACAAGATTATTCTGTACTTGAGTGACATCCGTATTGACAGAAGTTGACTTATTGGCAAAAACATTGATTTCATCTGGTCATTTGAGCCACTAGTTGGTAATAAGAATTTTCGAATTCTTCACGATTTTTCGACTGTTGCTCGATATTCCCCAAATCTAAACGTTCTATTCGTGTTTGAATGTCCAAAACTCATCAAAAATGGATTTTTACCTTTGTAATCGCAAATTCAGTTGATTGAAAATAGTATTATCGATTTTGGATAGGTCTAATGACTCGAAATAGTGTTTTATCCTTGTCAATTTCCCCTTTGTTCGACCGCGGTCAAATTTCAAATCAGTTAACTCGTCGTTAGGCATCGTACTCGTGCTGACTTGAATTTACTTGAATGAATAGGAATTTGGACAAGGATTTTGACAAATAGAATGGACTTACTGGGAATGCTCAACTTGTGGGTTTGATTGTGAACGACTGGCAACGTCGACTGGAACTGCTAACTTGACTCGATGACTTGTGGCCCTTGAGAATGCAATAACACCCTGCTTGCCTGTCGATGGATTGTTTTTAATAGCACACACTAGTTAATCCGGCTCGAAGGCCATGTTGGATCTTGAGTGGACTGTATGATATTGGATGGAATTGCTTTTTTGGTAATAATCATTTTTCGATTCCGAGTCCGAGCAGTGATTAAGCAATTCCATTCTCCATATCATACAGTCCACTCAAGTTCCAACATCTACCAAAAAATCAAAAACAGAAAATTGTGAAACAACTGAAAAAGAAAGCAATGGAGAACAAGTTGATTTTTTCCAAAGCTGATGAGGGTGATGTCGTTGTGATGATGAATCAATCCGACTACATTTCGAAAGTGGAGGACTTTCTTTCATCAGATTATTTCCATATTATCAACAATAAACCCACCATCAAATTTCAAAATTTTCTTGAGAAAGAGCTGAAAATTTCCAAACCCACTTCAGATAAAATTGCAACGTCTAACAAATTACACAACATAAACCCTACGACACCCCTATTATATGGACTCCCGAAAATCCACAAAACCGATATACCCATAAGACCAGTCGTTTCATACACCAACTCACCATCCTCAAAATTGGCCAAATGGCTCAACGAAACGCTTTCAATAAAAACCGATTTCCACAACCCCCACTTTCTTAAAAATTCGTATGATTTGTGTCAGAAACTCAAAAACCAACCCATTCCTGACAATTCCCTCTTGATATCCTTCTATATAAAAAACTTATTCCCCAGCATTCCTCCTGAAGATGTAATTAGGCAAACGAGGAATTTACTTTTCGAAAGTGGACTGCACACTTCTGAAGTAATTTAATAGATGTAGTCCTGAAACAAAATGTCTTTCAGTTCAACCACAAATTATATGAACAACGTTCCGGACTAGCAATGGGCTCCAACTTATCCCCCTTTCTAGCAGAAATCTTCATATTTAACTTAAGAAAAATAATTTTTGCAAACCCAATATAATTTTCTGGTATCGATACGTGGATGACTGCATCGTGCTTTTCCTAGGCTCAAAAAATTATCTGAACGATTTTCAAATCTTTTTGAAGAATATACACAATTCCATAAAGTTCACTTTCGAGATAAAAGATAACATTTCCCTACCCTTTCTAGACCTACTATTAACCAAAAACAATAATAAAATTCAATTCAGTAAGTAGAAGATTTAAGCCGGTTCTGGCTCTCCCCCCACCACTATGACGTCACGTGTGACCTTGAATGGTTGCAGGTGTGCAATGTGTGTGTGTTTGACCTTGGGATTTGACTTTGAGATTTGTCATTGAGTTTTGACATGGGGTTTCGTCGACTTTGAGATTCGACTTCAGTTTTGACCTTGAGTTTGACCTTGAGATTCATAACATTAAGTTTTGACTTTGAGATTTGACCTTGAGTTTTGATGTTGGGATTGTTTCGGCAACCTTAAGATTTGATCTCGATGTTTGTTTGACCTTGACTAAAGTTGTGGTGTAGGCATACATATTCTGTGTAGTCATGACCTTCATGAATCCTTGTACTCTCCAAGCGAGGAGGGCATTCATCCTGTGAGAGAGGTAGGAGTGAACTGTGAGTATTGATGAATGTGCTGATGTTCAAGGGGCACTGACCTTCACACTCCCATCTACTGGAAATGGGGTGGGATGTCTCTTATAAAATGTGTGGAGTCGTTGATGGGAAATCAGATGTTAGATATTATCATCAGAGTGAATACAGAGTACGAGAAGTTACTCAATTGAGTGTGTGTAATTTTTATAAGTTGAAATAATCTATAGTTTTTTCATACAGTCTTACTATGTCTTTTCTTCCAAAAGTTGTAGATTTGAAGAGAATCAATTCTTCAATAATTGAAAAGAGGGTGGGAGCTTTGAACAAAGACCAATATCATCATTACCCATCGGTAAAGCTTTCAACATACTTGGTATGATGATTTGTATAACCCGATATGGGAGATCTATTCTAATGACATTACGTGATGATAATGATACTTTATTCAAATCATGGTTGTCAAAAAGTATTTCGGATGAATTCAATGCGGACGATGTCAGTTGCATAAATGCTTCAGATTTCAAATATACAATAACATATTTGGGTCAGAGTCCACAAGTAGCAGGGAGTTTGAGAACTCGACCTCTAGTAGAATTCAACTACATTAAATGATAATATTGTTTATATGTTAATAGTTAGGATATAGTGATTTTATGTTGAATATAGATATTTCTCCATTAAAAAATAACATTCAGTGTAGAAGTACTATATTTGGAGCATCACATTTTTCTCATGTAAGTAAAATTATTTGAATGTCAATGGAATATATTAACAATTCTTTTTCGATTCAGTTTTCAATATGTGGATGCATTACTCGAGTCAATGTTGACGGAAGCCATGGACATCAATACAGCCATCGATAGATTGAACTCCTACTTGAATGCTTTAAGTCAAGATGTCCTCCATGCTACAGTCTATGATTTGAATGTTTGCTTCGATGAAGATGAAATCCAAAGATGTGCACATTTATCCGAGAAGTACGTCAAGGGTACAATACTTTGTGAGGAATTCAGCCAGGAGCCTTAAACTTGCAACAATTCTGTGAAGAAATGATCAAATTGGATCTGGAAGGATTTCTCCACACCCTTTACCATTCCTACCTGATGACATCATCGAGAAATATCAACTATATGATGAATATGATGATGAATATGATCATGTAGATATTTGATATGAAATAAAACATATATTTACAAAATCTTGTTTATTTATTTTTCCATTACACATAAACATTATTGATATACTTAAAAATATTCAGATATAGTACAAAAATAAAATATTGAACATTTCAAAGTGAATTACGAACAGAGCCATCCAATGCATTGTAAGTCAAGAAGGTATCGTGTATAATGAGTGCATAGACTTTGGTGTTGGCTGGAAATTTATTTTTTCTTGTTTCGAACTCCAGCTTGATATCCACTGTAGATGATTTTGTAGCATTCGGTTGATGTAAACAATCAATGATGAACAGGGATTCTGTTGAAATGCTTCAAGGTCCATAAGAGGTTCACTCATATCTTTGTCATAATAACTACGTTGAAAGTCCCTATATGCATAGTAAGCTGAAGAGAATAGTTTTTATCAAAGTCCAGGTTCCAACGCTCATATGGGTAGACTTCAGAGTTCAAATACACTCGGATGTTATTAATGTCAGCATTTATGAATTTTGTCACATCCAGTGCTCTGTTTTCGGATGCAGTGGTACTTTGAAACCAATAATTATGAAGCGAGGTGTTTCCAAAGTGTTGGTTGTTTTATTGCCCATATGTTCGAAGATGTGCTACGCAATGAGGGTAATTCATAAAGATCCCACATACGATAAGCCAACTTGATTTTTGAATTCAGACCACTCTTATTTATTCTACTGAATAATTTGAGCTTCTGCTTGTCATCGGGCACAACATGTTTTATTTTCCATTCAATCTTTGTAATTTCCAAAGAGGCATCAACGTCTCCAATATATGAATTCTTGAATGAACGAGCTATAATCAAAATCAGTTCTTGTTTTGCATTAAGAATGCTCTTCTTATAATCCTCGGCAAAACCCATCAAATATTTGAGAGGAAGTTTTCCACTGAATAAATGACTGGGTGCATCAATGATGTGTTGTTTTGTGTCGGAAAGTCCCCATCCAGTTGTCAAAAGCATGTGAGAGTGTGATTGACCAAATGAAACCATATTCTTCATTGTGGATGTTATGCCTGGTTTTCGAACAACGGCAACTTGCTCACCACCCATTTCATAGCGGATCTCATCGAAGAGGAATGCCAAAGCATTGTTGGAAAGATAGCATACTTTGTTCACTTCTTTTGAATGAATTTTCCTCAATGTAAAATGAAACTGTCGGCAATGTCCAGTATTACATCTTGATTGTTGATTGCAATTCGATTTCATCTGAATTCTTGAACAATGGTGATCCATACGGCTTATAGGTATGCTCGTGCAGACTTATGAGAGAATGATCGACCACTGGTTCATTGAAAATATTCAACTTGTCACTGTTTGCTTCGAGTACCATTTTATTGTCGAATTCGGAGTCCAATCGATTTTAGAAAATTAAGATCTTTCGCTAAATTATTGTTAGATAACTTGTGGAATGACCTTCTCCTGGCAAAGCTTTTGAAATGTATGTCTTTGTCGTTGTATACTTGAGAAAACCTTTCATTCTTATTGTAATTTCTTCAATTCCAATATGACAACTATTTCTTCCACACTACCGAAATCAATGAGATTATTTCGATGATCCAATATGCGCAGAGTAATGTTGTCGATGAACTGACGTCCTTCCGACTGATGGGCCTATAAATAATGTTGTTTGGCTCTTTGTTATATTATAACCCGGCTCAACATCAACGTCAAATGAAAAAAGAATATGATTCTCTTCGTCATTTATGTATGATCCTGAAATGATATTGCAATCCAATCGAATGAGTCTCACGGGTACAATATTCACAGGAGATGTAGATTCATGCATGCGATTTGCACTGAATTCTTTCTTCTCGAATCCCAACAGGGATGCTATTGAGTTTTCATGTTTCAGGTTCACCACATACTTTGATTGCATCATACATTTGAATGTATTATTGTTTGCTCGGAGGCTGAACAATTCATCCAATGTGGTGTCATCATGTTTCGCGCCATGAAATACATGGAATTCAAGTTCTCGTTGGGTAACAGCATTTATTTCTTCTATCTCATATGCGCCACTTGGTATTTTTATAACACGTTTAGAACTGACTGTGGCGGCTTTATTTGCGGGAATGAAGAAAGTGATCAAGTTGTTTGTTTCCGTGACATTGTGGATTGTGTTGCATCCATAGAATCCCAAAAGCCCCAATCCATAACGGCTATTCTTATCCAGCTCAATGGGTGGGTAGAAGTCTGCACTCAAGACACTGGTTCCAACAGCTTGTAGCTCGAACTTTCGTGACATGACTGATTGCATTCATATGATAACAAATCATTTTATTGTTGTTCACAACACATGCGAAATAATTTTCTTCGTTTCCTCGGCGGCATTGTGTGTCCCAATTCAACTTGATTGTTATTGGCGCCAATATTACAATCATCGATGGTGCAATAACAACAAAATAGTTTTCGAGGTATGGGTCCATCATTCACATCACTGGAATTTGATGTTCCAACACTTGCATTGTCCATATGATGCTCATAGCAATATTTATATTTTAAAATATCAATATCCTCCTGAAGGTGTTTGGGAAGTATTTCCCAAACCGATGCAATTTCATTAGCTGCACAAGTAATCATGACCTCTTTGGGCATATCCGCAAGTTGACCTTTACTCATTTTTTTTTCAAGCTGCGTAATCTTGAATATGCGATGAGGGAATGCCCCATTCTCTTAATAGCCTCTCGATCCATTTCTGGCGTGAAATCCATTTTAGCTTTTTCGGGTGATTGGAAGAGAGAGAAACTTCAAGCATAAGTGTCCACACACAACTGTATTGTATTTCTGCTCACGTTCATAATTATACATAATTTTTTCGACTGCATGCGTACCTTTCCGGAAGTAATGGACCAACTCCACTGGTGGGGGTAAATCTCCAAACTGTCGAAATATGTTGCAACTCTTCCTTCTGTATGCCACCCAATGTGTTCCTCGACCGCTGAATCCATCCAAATTGATGATGGCTGTTTCATGATTACGTGGTCCTGAGGTTGGCAAATTATCACGCATGAACACACCACGAAAGTGTGGAATTTTCAATTGTGTGGCATAATATGTAAGATCTATATCTGTGAGAGGTTTAAGAGGTAGGGCATCAATTAGTTTTTTGATGTATAGGGTTTGAGATAGATACCGAGGCCTTTGCGATATGGTTTCAAGAATAAACCACTACCCTTTTTTCCTAAAGCTATCGCCTCCATCTTTCTGTTATGATGTTTTACCTCTTTCAGATCATTTCTGCTCGCACTTGCCGAATTTATAGCTCTGCTTATACCTGCAGCAGCACCAGCCAAACTACCCAATGCAGATAATCCGGCAAAAATTGGTATCAATGGTAAAATTCCACCAACTTTAGGAATAGGTATTATGCGAGGTGTGCGAATTTTTTTTTTCCGCCTGCTGCCTTCAAATATTTACGTGCTGCTTTCAATGCCATTGTTGTGGCCATCTTTCTATTGTTTGTCACGAATTGATTACCTCCAGCTTTATGTAATTCATCCCGAACTTTTCGTACAATTCCTGCCCGAATGCTACTTTTCTGATTTTATTTCGCCCATTTTTCTTCAATGCTTTATTTTTTCTCCTTCGTTGTTTGACATTGTTCACATCACAACCCATACCGAAACGCCTTTTCGCCTTCATTATGTTGGTGACGAGTAGAGCGGCTGCTCTCTCACGAATGCTTGCGTCCTTCGATTTGACCCTATCCCAAGCACTGTATTCAAGTTGTTTGTCTGCTTTATGTCTAGCTTCAATATCGTCGAGATTCTCCGAGTATTGAATGTCGTGTGTTTTACAGGCCCTATCTAATTTATTGATGCCTGGGTCGTTGCGTGTGAATCGTTTTGTAATTTAGTTCCGGTCCACAATATTGATATCCTCCAGGTAAATGCAATTCAAACGGCAATTTATTTATTAAAGAATTCACAAATCCTCGACCTTTTTTTTTTATTATTCGATCTCTTGCTTTTACGTCTGCTCCGTGTGGTGGTAGACATTTAAATGAAACATATCTCACACATCTTGCACTAATAAGTTAATAAGTGTCGAACCGTCAAACAATGCGCATTGTCAAGCAAAAAGAAGAGTTTGCAGTAGATAATTTGGATGAGAAAATCGGACTGGGTTAAATGGAGCGAACTCATTGAGACATGGCCCACTACTTCCATCATCTGTTCGCTCATTAATCATCGGTCCGTCAAATTGTGGAAAGACAAATGCCATGATATCTCTACTGACACATCCACAAGGATTGCGATTTGCAAACGTTTATCTCTATTCAAAGTCGTTGAATCAACTGAAATATGAATACTTGCGCAATGTGTTAGCGCCAATAAAAGGATTGGGTTTCTTCACATTCAGTAATAATGCAGACATTGTGCAACCCTCTGATGCCAAACCAAATTCAGTGTTCATTTTGATGATGTGGATTTGCGAAAAGCAGGATATTATCCGATCATATTTTTGTATGGGACGCCATAAAGATGTTGATTGCTTCTATCTAGCACAGACCTATTCACGAGTCCCCAAACAGCTAGTGCGTGACAATACCAACTTCATCGTCATATTCAAACAAGACGAGATGAACTTACATCATATTTTCTCTGATCACGTCTCGCCCGATGTCACATTCAAAGAATTTCAAATGATGTGTGTGAATTGCTGGGATGATCAATATGGATTCCTTTGTCATTGATAAAGATCGAAAAGTATGTGATGGACGATATCGCAAAGGATTTGATAGTTTCATATATCCTTGATATCTCAATTCGAAAAGACTTAATCATTCATCGAACTCCGTCAAGGTCACTACAATAAACTCGTCATCGAAATAATGAATCTCTTGCGAGATGAATGTGTAGAAACCAAAATGGATTTGAAACGTCAACTAGTTCAAGCGACCGAAGCTGTTCGACAAAAATTCAATTCCATCAAAAGTGGAAATGTGGAAGAAAAGATTGCCCTCGAAAAACTTTATGATCCTATCACAAAACCACTCAATGCTCTTTCTTCTGCTGCTATTGTGAAACCGTCTACACCTTCTCGATCCATCCGAACCAGCACTCCAATTGGGAAAAAACAATCTTTCAGCAGCGATACATCATTTTCAGGTATTGATAATGAAACCATCAAAGATGTGGATGACGAGAAAATATTAGAAATGGAAATAGTGAATATGATGTGAATTATGGTGTGAGGGTAGATCCTTCAACACAAACACTAAAATGGGGAATCTAGAAGTCCGTTTTGATGATGGAAATATTTCCTTTGGGATGGCACTATGCAATTACGTCAATACCCCGGCACTTCAGATTTATACAACTTGATATTCCTCAAGAAACCACCTGGAGTTGGTGATGCAAAAATTCGAAACACATATATCGAAATTTTGGATTTTACGAAAGCACTGTACAAAAAGTATGAAGTCAAAAATGGAATAAGATATAGAAAATCAAAGAAATATCAAGAAGTCATAAGACCACTATTGAAATCGAGAAATAATTCCAATACATTTGTGAATCAAAGCGGTGAAGGAATCAAAAATTAAAGTTACAGAAAGTGTTTACATCAAAGCCGAAGAATTATGTATACTGAATAAACCTAAAGAGTTAGTGGATCGTTTGCGATTGTTAATTGCTTCGAAAGCATCTGGTCACACAGGACATGAAAATGAGATCATATCAATAATAGAGGAGCTACGTGAAGAAGGTATTATATATTGATACAATTTTATTGAACAATCACTTCATCATTGTGATATCATCAGAGAACAAGAAGAAGAATGGCTAATAATATCAAACGTCATATTGTGGACGAGTTACATAAGCCAGCTCGTCGTAACTTCCAGAGAAGATCAACTGTCGTCAAAGGTAGAGGAGATTTGTGGCAAATAGATCTGGCAGAATTTCAACCTTATGCCAAAATTAATAAAGGTTATCGATACATTTTGGTGGTCATCGACTGTTACTCTAAATATTTGTGGACAAAACCAGTCAGTACAGAAACTGGTGAAGATATAACTGATGCCATGGCGATGTTATTGGTCGATGCCAAATATTCACCGAAACATGTGCCAAGCGATCAAGGAAAGGAATTTTACAATAGCAATTTTTCATCATTGATGGAGCGAAAAATATTAAACATTATTCCACTTTTAGTACGACAAAAGCATCTATGGCTGAAAGAGTAATTCGAACAATCAAAACTTGGATCTATAAGGAGTTTTCAATGAATGGAAATCATAAATGGTTGGAAATCCTTCCAATCATAACGCATAGATATAACCATAAGAAACATCGCACAATAGGTATGAAACCCATCGAAGTTAAAACCACTACAAAGTTGAAAATCATCAAAAAGAAAAAAAGAAAGAAGATGAAAAAAATCAAGCCAAAATATCGAGTAAATGACATAGTTCGTATAAGCAAGTATAAAAATTTATTCGAAAAGGGCTATGAAGCCAACTTCACCACGGAATTATTCAAAGTCGTCAAAGCCAATAGTACATATCCACCAACATACATTCTCGAAGACATGGATAAGAATCCTTTTTCAAGGCTGCTTCTATGAAGCTGAATTGCAGGAAACTCAAAATCCGGACGTGTACCTTGTCGAGAAGATATTGAAGAGAAAAGGCCAAAAGTGTTTGTCAAATGGTTAGGTTTTTCCAATGAACACAATTCATGGATCTCAAAGAATGCCATTTTGTAATATTTCTATATGATATAATGTTTTAAAATAATAAACTAGTTTATGCTTCAAAGTATTTTTTATTTTAATTGCCCACAACCCACACAATTACATTTGCACATTCAAATTCAATATACTCAAGTCAATACATTTATTAAATTAAAACTATTCACTATCACTGTGAAATACATTGTTCAAGTCTTTATGCACTTCTGATATGTCATCATGACAGCTTCCTTGGTGTTGTGGAATTCATTTAGCTCCTTCTCTGCATTCTTGCGCAAATCATCGTTATTTCTCCGCTCCACATCAACTTTGGCTAGCAGAGAATCATATTGATTTTCAACTTTTGCCAAGTCTTTCTTCATGATTGCAATGCGCTCCTGAAGTTTACTTATGGTTTTCACATCCTCTTGCAAACTTTGATCCTTTTCGTCACACTGAGCAAGGACAGCTTTCTTATCAAGGATGCCTCTTTTCACCAACTTTGAATTCCAACACATTTCTGCAGGGGGCATACGATGAAAGATCAATGAAATTCAATAGTGACGTTGATATGGAATCTGGGGTAAGAGATGATGATGATGCTGCTCTCCTTGAATTGCCTTTTTTTGACCTTCCTTTAGCCTTGGAAGAAGCGGGCTTTGGAACCACCAGGTCGGTAACATCGAGTGTATTTCGCCTCCTATTTTTCACCCGTCTTACTTTCTCTTCCTCCTTATTGGGCAGCGAAGAACAGGTTGGCAATAATTCAGATATTTCAATATCACGCCCAAATAATCAATTGTTGTTGCTGCTGCTGTTGTTGGTTCATCAGTCATCATGATAAACTCGGCCATATCAAAATCCCGCAAATCATCTGGTGTTGTAGTGTTGGAATGTTCAGGTTGACCCAATTCTGCAATCACATCATTTGACAAATACTTCTCAGCTCCATCACCCAACAAAGTTGATAAAATGCTGCAACTTTCGGCGGTATTCATTTCAATAACTTTAATGATATTTTCAAACTCAATGTAAGAATCAAAGATTGAAACTTTAATGTGATGTAGTAGACATGTGTGTCACCTTTATACACATATTTTCGACACTCTCCCTTCCATCTACACTCATGTGTAGGAGGGGTACTCCGCTACTTCTAACTGTATTCTCACAATCATTCGATATCTATAAATTGAATGGTTTCTGATTCATTCCTTCACACTAGCATCCAAAATGTCTAAAGTTATATGTGAAGCTGACTCTACCACTGGTCCTGTACAACCCCAGGAAGTTACACTAAATCCTTCGGATAGTGCATCTATCCAGGACAATCAAGTCAGTTCAACTTCAATGACTATAGAGAGGAGACGACAACAACCTACCGTCCTCGCCGTCATATGGGACCATAATTTGGAGCGATGGGTGCCCAATGAAGAAGAAGATCTTCAAGTCAATATACCTGCAGAAGATTCAAACTATGACTCGGACGAAACAATATATCTGCAATCGGATGAAGAGGTCGACTCGGATGAATCTATAGATTTTTTATATCCATAGTATAAATAGAAATAAAATTAAATAAAATAAAATAAAATATTTCTTTTCTTTATTGTGTCAGATAATCCACAACGAAATATATATATATATATGTAATATTCAATATAATCACTTCATTTGAATTGTGTAGTTTGAATAAGTCGCATCACGCATACACACACACACGTACACCACTATGAAAAGAGTAATGATAAATGAAAATAATAATGAAACCTACTATTTGGTAACTTGGAGTTATGCATATAAAAATGCACGAAAGACGTATTGGCAATATGTGGCAGCAGATCGAATGAGATTCCGAAGAAGAATAAATGAAGCTGCTAACATTATTGATCCAACATTGAATGCTGTTCATAGACTGAAAATATTCAATCAAAGATTTTGTGATTGTTAAATAAATGTATAGTGTGAGCTATATAACATCATGTTTCATTTTCCCAAGTGAGATCTTATATTTTTCTCTTTATATATATATATATATATATATATATATATATATATATATATATATATGTTTTGATTTCCAAATATATTTGAAAATTAATACTTGATAAAGTAGAGAGTGGCGCCCCGCGCCCACTATCCCCGTGGATGGTGCCCCAACCTCGCACCATCCTTTGTGTGTACCTACCCATGAGAATGTACACCCCAATATCTATTTTACCCTCACAAATAATCATATAAATCGCCATAGAATACGACGTTAGGAGCACAACCACAATTTTCGTTGCATTCGTGGACGTTTTCAGCAAAATCCCAATCGATGGAAACTTCAGATTCGTCAGAAGACGAAGTGGATGAGTCTGAGTCTGAATCTGACTCATATGATTGAGCGGAAGAAGAGCTCACTTCATTCACTTGAATGGAGCCACCACCAGCTGGCAACTCCAATAAACTTGGTTGTGGTGAATCACCACGTTCCAATATATTACTAGTGGAATCGGCAGCGGTTTGGTTACTTCTGACATGATGTTCAGAAGTGAGGAAATGATCGACGTGTGATTGTATTTATATCATTCAGAGAAGTGGAGGGGGATATGTCAGGAGTGGGATAAAGCGTGGAGTAAGAATGTAGTCGATCATTCAAGTTTCGAATAGACTTATTTCCATAAGTAATTTAAGAATATTTTTTTTGTAAATACTGAATGTGATTTCACTAGATATAAGTTTTTTGCTTATTCTTAACTTTATAACATTATGTTCTCTGTTCCCAAGTGATATTGAATACTTGGGAAAAAAATATAAAAATTTGACATATATCATTGTGTGCGCACCGATGTTCTTCAACTTTCATCATTCTGATGTATAACTATTTTATTATTCAAAAAATTAATTCTTGGTGGAGTAGAGGGTGGCGCCCCGCGCGCGCGGATGATGCCCCAACCATCGCATCATCCTGTGAGTACTACCTTCAAAATTTACCCTCCAATAGCTACTCCACCTCTAATCTATAACAATGACATCATCGTCCGAGTCTATCATGATGACATCATCATCATCATCGTCCGAGTCTATCATGATGACATCATCATCATCATCACTAACCACCAACACTTCGTCCTCCACCGGTTGCAGTACGGCCGGCCGTCTGCGTGGTGGTCTGCGTATGCGCATATAGTCCCACCAGGAATTATGGTAGTTTCTTCGCCACTCCGCGTCGCTCACACACTCGCAAGTATCGGTGCAAATGTGGTCATCCAGCATACCTTCCTCGTCACTCACCCACCAAAGGTCGTCCCCAGCAGAAGATGACTCGGTGTCAGAAGATGACTCTGAATCAGAGTCCGATCCCCAATCCGCTGGAGGTCCTGAAGTTGATGCTTCCATATCCATATGGCCACTAGTAGAGCTAATCTCCACGACTTGGATGGGACCATCATCCACTGGTAACAAACTTGAGGTGGTGAATCACCACGCTCCAACACATATTCACTGAGTCAGCAGAAGCTTTAGTTACATCTGACATGATGATCAGAAGTGAGGAGATGATCGATGTGCGACTCAATTTATATCATTCAGAGGAGTGGAGGGATGTCAGGAGTGGGAATGAAGTGCGTAGTAGGAATGTGCTTGATCATTTCGAGTTTCAAAAATTCTAAGTCTCCCAATTTATAAGAATATTTTATGTGTAGACTAAATGATATATTATTTCAACATTGATGTAGTCGCTTTAAAGAAGGGAAAATTAATTCGAGCTCAGACATGTTAGAATTATTTGAATGACTCAGAAAAATCTGTTTTTGCATTGTAACCAATTTCACCATATGCAGAAATGTTTATTGTTTGGAAGTAGAAAATTGTAGGACTGTTATTAGAAAGGTAATTTATTCAAAAAAAAAGGTCAACATCAAAATAAATTTATATTTAAAAAATATACAATATATATATATAACAATCATTCCATTATTTCAAATGAAACTAACTATTGCAATAGCAACATATATCTGCCAATTTCACCTGAAATAATGGAATTTTGCAGCGATCACAAAATTTCATCTCAATGTCTCTCAACTTCCTCTCACGTGCATATCAAATGCCCAACACCGTTGATGGAAATTGATCATTCCGCTGAATGTGGAGAAACATTCAAAACACAGATTCGCCATCCCATCCCTCGTCATCACCTCTGTAATACTGTAGTTGACACAGTACAGGATATCCTGGTGAGCAATCGATGCGGTATTGATCACCCTGCCTCTGGACAACACCTCATCCAGGTCGTTGAAGACGTCTTCACCTAGCCCCTCATCATCGGCAATCAAATGATCGTCTTCGTCTTGGTCTTCGTCAGCCAATGCTCCTCATCGTTGGCGGGGTCCACTGCTGCTGCTGGTTCTACCTCTGCAGCATCTGCTCCACCTGCAGCATCTGCTTCTGCTTCTTCCATGAAGCCTGCTTCCTCTTGAATATTCAATTCTTCCATCATGTTGACAACTTCTTCAACGGCACGTTTGAAACACATTTTGATAATTCTAAACAAGATACAAGTTTTCGAATGAAGTCCTACCATTGCAGGATTTAATTTATATGATTTCGATCTTAATCCCACTCCAAGAAACTCACACATACCGAAACTTGAATATGAGTCGTAGAAATAACTTCAATACCCTCCCCAAAACATGCACTCGCCTAAGGCGTGTAAACATCACCCATCCTGCATATTGCCAGCGCATGCGCTCTACATGGACTCCTCCTCCCGAAGAGTGGGGAAAAGGCATAAAACTACGAGTGCTGGATCGAAACAATCATTCCTTCGA
Source organism: Gonioctena quinquepunctata (assembly GCA_018342105.1). Lineage (NCBI taxonomy): Eukaryota > Metazoa > Arthropoda > Insecta > Coleoptera > Chrysomelidae > Gonioctena > Gonioctena quinquepunctata. The sequence goes on along the minus strand of JAFIRS010006804.1, from coordinate 10,032 downwards.
CTCTGCTCGCTGGTATCTATCTAACATTTTTAGCTTTGTTTCAGATTTTCATCATGAAGAAATCCACCCCATCGCAGGATGCTTCCGCTGCACTGACAATTATGAACATCATGGCTTTGGCTCGCCCTGGAGTAGATGGTGATAGTCGTGAAGCTAGTGTGGCGGGACCATCCCAAATGGAAGGTGGAGTGATTCAGGATGATAGATTATCACAATGTTCCGAATGGAATAATCCATTGCCAGCTCTTTTGTCACCCGTACCATCCCTGAACGACGCTGGACCATCGAGGTTGAGCATGAAGCGCAGGTGTTCGGATTCCGATGACGAATTCACCACGAGACCTCCTTCGGTGAAGCAACTAACCAAAAGCAGGCTCCTATAAAGGCAAAAGTCTCCAAGAGAGGATCTGCCAAGTGTTCGGGACTGCAGAAGTTTAAGGATGGTGTGAGGAAATACAGCCCATACGCCATGCCAACTGCACGGGCCGCCAGTAATAGGCGGCAGCGAAATGTAGTACCCGACACAGCCATCGTGGTGGAATCCCTAGCACCGGTGGCGGCTAAATCGATCGATGGTAATTATCGTAGACCATCTGTTGCTTCAGCTGAACCTATACCAACATCGTCCAAGGTCGAAGGTGGGAAAAGAGTTGGAAAGTCGAATCCATCATCGTCTTCAATTCCAGACATTGCATCGTCCATTAATCGAGAGTTGAAGGAGATAATGGAAGAATTTTAAAAATTGAATGCCAATCGCGAGGCTCAATATCAGCGAAATTTAGCAATGTTTAATATTTCATGAGGGTGTATATAATGAACATTGTGATAAATATCTCAAATAATATCTAATAATGTTTAGTTGATAACTTTGAATAGTGTTTATTTTCCTAGACTTCATAAAGCAGATTGGAGTGTACATTTGAATTATTGGTTGGTCACACGGGATGGTGCGGGGAGGGCGCCATCTTCTGCTTCATGAAGTCTTTTATTATCATATTTGGAAAAATATACTAATATCACTAATATTTTTTCTTACAGATCATTAGCTACAAATATTGTTGGTATTGAGATGGTGAGATAGTTGACTTGTAATTTATTTTCTATGGCATTTTTTTGGCCTGACGAAATATCGATTAATGTTCTGAAAGTTGTCACTCAAAGTTTGAGTGTATTCCATCAAATTCTAAATAAAACACCCATTAAGCATCTTTTCCAATTTTATTTCTTCCAAATAACCCACAAGAAAACAGATGTTTTAACTACATTATATATTTTACATATACTGAGGATCTTCAATGACATGTTGGGTTGGCAACCAGGCGGTGGGAACATGCAATAATGCTTGATCAGATGTCTTTCCATGAGTGGATGAATTTTTCTTTCCAACGATTCAATTCTTTTAATACAATGTCCACTGCTGATTGAACGGATGCTTGTACAGCAGCAAGAGTAACTTCCTTCGTGTCTGTTATTTGATTGTCGAGATATGTGAGGGTTACACAATCGCTCGCATCAATTGGATCACCAACATTCCTCAATCGTTTGCCCTGCATATCATAGTCTCCATCTTGTGTGTGCTTTAAACCAACACCAGTAGATCTATGTATGATTGAAGTATGATTACATTTCCTCTTGCGACCAAATTTATCTATAACATTACTCATCTTTCCACTAACATGGATAAATTCACACTGATCATTGTGACAAAGATCTAAAGATATATAAGCCTCCAACACATTTTTTCATTCGACCGCGGAGTGGTTCTATACAGCAGCGGCGCAATTTTTTTTTTGGTAGACTACGGAGTCAAGACCGCGGAGCGGTCTTGGCACGCACCGCTACGCGGCGCCAAGACCGCTCCGCGGTCTTGTTGATTTTTTAGACCGCGGCTTTTACCCCGTGTAAAACCGGTTCGCGGTTCTCGGTTTCCGGTTCCGCGGTTTCGCGGAGTAGTTTCGGTGACCGCGAAAGAAAAAATTAATCTGCGATCTCTGGAATAAATTTTACCGTTTTTTGCATCCGCGAAACGATAATTGCACAAATTTCTGATTCGCGGACGCAGATTGAAAATTGAATTATTTTGAGGATTCACTACTTCTATTCAAAATGAAACACAATAGTATGCCTCAATACTTTTATTTTCTCATTACTTATGTCAATGCTATATATATTAATTATTTTAACAACTCAACTATGCATTTTCCAGTTAATTTGAGTATTGCGAATGATATTATTCAGTTATTTCAGCACTCAATAATGCGATTAAATAATCCAATCTACTTTCGGAATTCATGCCATATTCTTGAGAAAAAGATTTAACTATGTTATTACATATACGAATAGTTTCATTGGGATCGCACTGATAGAACTCAATGTCATTGTGACCCCAAGGGAGGGTTTGTGTTGTATTGGGAATTATGAATCTTTTATCATCATCATATGATAGTGCTACTTTATTTTTCAATTCCGTAAACATATCATGTGAGATGCTTCTGAATGAATTCATCTTCCTAAAAATTTTACCACCATTCTCAACTATTTTCTTGTAATCCTCCAATGTCAATTGATTCTTTATCACAGATCTCTTTACCCCTTTGGCTCTCTTTACTTCTGTTGCTAGAGATTGAACATAGTATGCTTTCGCACCAGTACCATAAAAACTAATTATTGGATCATTGGGAAACTCATCTTTGAAATTACCCAAGACTGAATTTGTTACAGGTATGCTGAATTTATTATGTTCAATGTAATTAGATGTGTCAAATCTGCTTATATTGTTGCTGATGAAATCATAAAATTGTCCGTATTATTCAGAATTAGAATCTTTATATGTACTTACCCATTTGATCCAACGAAATTTTCATTAAAAATTGTGCAACTTTTGAAGTTTGGTCGTGCAATCAGAGCCCCTGCTCCCATACTTCTGTGAGCATTCTGCCAATGTGTGACAAGCCTTACATCAATCCTATTGTCAACATTTTCCATCGTTTTGCCATAAACTGCATTGTTCATTAGCTTATAGAAATCTTTCTCAGACTTATTATTAGATCTATTACGCATTTGAGTGTTGAGATCGATGTAAGGCTTCATCCAACATGACTGCTTGAATCTTAGGATTCTATGAGTATGCATAACAATCAAACCATTATTGACAGCCTGTTTCAAGTTTTTATAATGAACCACATACTTTCGCTTATCATTCAAATTTGGAATCAATTTTGGAATTTTGCTTTTGGAATTTGGTGGCACTATACTTTCTACCAGAAAAGGAAGGTCGGAATGTTTATCGTGCAATTCTTGAGGATAATGTATGTCAACTTCAAGGACATATCCATATGGATCATTGTCTGCCACAGCCATAATGTCTAAATTTGTGATTTCTTCTCGAGTTAGCCAAGTGAAATCAGATGTAGGTAATGGTTGTGACATACTATGCCCATATAAATTTGTAGCATCCAAATATGAAATGAATGATGATTGCTCATTGGGATCGAAATCAGGCATAAACTTATTATTTGCTATATGCTTCCTATCGCTACATTGACTAATACCTCCACGGATACCTTTTTTGAAAAAAATTTATCATATCAATGTCAGTTAGCAGTTCAAGTTCAATATTTTATATTTCAACATTGCATCTCAAGATAATCCAGGTGCAGTATAATATTGAGCTGGATCCAACTTATATGTATCTAAACAAATCCGTCTAAAATTCTCGAAAATATCACATAGTAGTAGGACATCAGATTTTAAATATAAATCCGAATATTCTCCAAGACTCTTACATTCAAATAGTGCCCAAACACGTTCGGCTCTCATATAATCTTTCTCTGATACATGTTCCTCATTAAATTATGAAATGATTTTTTGTCCGTAATTAGAATATTCTTATGGGAAAACACCTTTCTGCCTCATTAAATTGAATTTTTCTTTATCGGGAAAACATTTTAACATCTCTATACACTGCTTATCACTCAAATTTGCACCCAACTTTTCTAATGAACTTGACATGAACTTGAAGCTATCTATAAATCTCATTTTCAAAAAATTTTTCTTAATTTTTCCTTCTTTACTTTGATAGCTATGTGTGTAGAGATGTTTTGTAAACGAAATGTATTTTTCCTTAGTTTGGGGAATAACATCAACCTTATCCTTTTCCTCATACAATTTTTAATGAACATATGGCAATCATAACCACTCATATTATGGCATATAATGGGGATGAAATTTGGTATTTTGAAATTCAAATTACAGGCAGAGTGCGCTGCTGGATATCTTTTTCTCCCCGTGAGATGGCAGTGATCTCTGACTTTAACATCCCCTTCTGTGAAAGGTTTTTCACATATACCACAAGTGGTGGCATTATGAAATTCCCTTTCCTCTTCTGGGGTTTGTTTAGTCATTGGTTTGACATACCTCAAATGATTATTATATATATTCCTTAAATCTTCTTCTATTCGCATTGTGAAAACTTTTGCCGCATCAGCACCTCTATATGAAACAAATTTCGTTAATTTATCATCAAAGGAACATTTTATCAGATAAGCAAATGAGTAAGCTTCGTGCTGGAAGGTTCTATTCGTGTACGCGAGTTCGGGATTCGGTTCGGTGGTTTGTATAGGCTTCAGAATCGATTCAAAATCTGCATATACTACAAAAGGTACATTCATTTGTCTTTCGAAATTTTCAAACATTAATGTATTACCGGCCACCATTTTCCCATATTTATTGATTCTGAAATCAGTTTGCGGTACTGTTGTACATACATGATTACAATCGCTCATTCGAAAAGTACAATAAACATCCATCACAGAAATATTTTTTGTGTTCATGAGCTGAAATTTGACTTGACACCAATCTTGAGATCTTTTATCCAACAATAATGACTATTTCCCACCTCATCTGTGATAAGCAATAAATTGACATGTCTTCTGAGTTTTCTCTGAGAGTATCGCAGGGGCCCAATCACCTCATATTTGACTCTCTTATTCTCAATCTTAGATTCCAAACCGTAAACATTGACTGAAATATCATTCAAATACTCAAACATTTTTATATCACGTAATTTTACTGGAAAATCCATACCTGTTACATTCAAGACAGTCTCATAATGTGGATAGGATGACACCTCCGATACATTATTATTAGTGGGGAATAATGCAGATGTCACGGCCCATGCAAAGCAGCATTGGTCTTCATTTTTTATGTTGACAACACCTTTTCTTCTCTCAATGAATTCGGGAAGTTTCATGTATGATGATCCGCCAAGTGGACTGTATTTGTTTATGTTCACTCTCAAGGAACATAATTTTTTCACAACTCCATCCTGAAAATTACTTTTATTAAACCTTTCATCATTGGCAACAATTATAACTACAAACCTGAATCACGCTCCTCAAACTCCGTACTTTGGGCAATTATAATGTCACGAAACGCATCAAATAATCCATTCAAATCAGTTGATCGATCTGCTATACGATTGGGAGAATTGAATGATTTTATATCTGTCAATTCCTGTGTTTGAATGACATAACTTCCAAATACTTCCATGTTGACCTTGATGGAGTTGTGTAGTTTGATGTTGTTTTCCAATAACTCGAGTACTTTGGGCTTGATATCGTTGAAAAAAAGGGGCATACTCTGTATACATATTCTCACTAGATACTCTGTAGCTGGAAATGCGACACTTGAATGCATTTTAATGAGGTGTACACCACCTCCCAAGTGAACACATGAATTCGTCCTGTGTGCGAGTGTTCTATTGTGAGAGTTGACTTGACAATATGGAAATGTCACATTACAACAATTACATGTATAGAGTGGTGCAGGTGGTGAGTCATCGCCATTGTTCAATTTAACTCGTTTCACTGAAGGACCTCCTGGCAAGTTTCCCGTTGATGTCGACGAAGATTATCACTACGGGTGAAAGCTCTACCACAATCACACGAATACATTTCAACAACTTGTTTTCAATAGCTCACTGGAGGAGACACTGATTCGAAATACTCTTCTCCTGGAATATTTCAGTGAAATACCCCCACCATACAACAAGTCCGATGCGATGCGCAATCTGTATGGATTTTGAGGAGATTCTCTTGATATTCAACGCACTCATCAATACTCGCAGTTCACTCTTAGCTCTCTCACAGGACAAACGCCCTCCTCGCTTGGAGAGTACAAGGATTCATGAAGGTCATGACTACACAGAATATGTATGCCTACACCACAACTTTAGTCAAGGTCAAACAAACATCGAGATCAAATCTTAAGGTTGCCGAAACAATCCCAACATCAAAACTCAAGGTCAAATCTCAAAGTCAAAACTTAATGTTATGAATCTCAAGGTCAAACTCAAGGTCAAAACTGAAGTCGAATCTCAAAGTCGACGAAACCCCATGTCAAAACTCAATGACAAATCTCAAAGTCAAATCCCAAGGTCAAACACACACACATTGCACACCTGCAACCATTCAAGGTCACACGTGACGTCATAGTGGTGGGGGGAGAGCCAGAACCGGCTTAAATCTCCTACTTCAGTATTTACAGAAAAACCCCAGCCACTGACACTATTATACCAGAATCTTCTAACCATCCAAATTCTCAAAAACTAGCCTCTTTCCACAATTTCCTCCATAGACACTTTGCCATCCCTCTCTCCAACAAAAATTTTCAAAACAAATTTAACATCATTAAGCAAATCGCACACAACAATGGATACCCCCCAGCAGTTATCCAAAAAATTTTCAACAAACACAAATCCAAGTTCCTCAATAGACAACTCTTGACTCACTCTGAACCCAAAAAAATTTACCGTTCATTGCCCTTCTTATGTCAGAGGTAGACCTCTATTGCTAAACAATTATCCAACGAAAACATTCAAATCTCGTACAGAACCCTCAACAATTTGAGTTTGCAACAACAAGGACATGAGGAACAAATTTGATCAATCCGAAGTTTACAGATTGAGCTGCCCTGAATGCCCAGAAGTATACATTGCTCAAACAGGACGCAAATTCTCTGACAGAATTAGGGAACACCTCAACCACTACAATAAATATCTAAACACTGACATTTGTGTAACACACAATCATCTTTCGCCAACCACCTCCTAACTTCCGGGCATAAAAACTTTGATATTGAAAAACATGTGCACATCCCACATTACTGCCCCAAAGGCACTAGACTGAATCTTTTGGAGATCATGGAGATAAACGAAGCAAAAAAGTCTTCCACGTCGATCTGTATAAACGATCAATTAGAATTTGACTCAATCCAATTTTTCGAATCTCTACACTTAATTTAAACAGCACATATCTCTCTAACACCCCTGTCCCCAGAAATCATGAAGGAAATAACCGAACCAAGACATTTTTCCATTTCTCATAACGAATTTTCCATATTAATGCTTCTAACACCACCTACAGTCCACTAACTCAACCGTTTTAGATTTGAACAGTTAATCTTGACGGTTTCCCAGATACCATACCCTAACGCCATACATCAAGCGATTCCCATCACTTTATCTTGGGAGGTTTCTTCAATGAAAAAAAAATATAATGTGACATTCATCACTCCTTTCTTCAACACCGACATATCACTCCATATTGAAACCTCTATTTTTATAAAACAATTTACATATACACAGTGAAATATATCTTGTTTCACCTGTCTGTTTTTTTTTATCTATATGACCACAACATTTAAGTGTTTACCATGTCTATTTTTAACCTGTTTGTTATCTTTTATTCATTTGATTTTTTTAGTCTTTTTGTATTGGAGGATGCTGGGGATAGAGGTTTCAGCCTCCGAAATGCATCCACAATAAATACAAACACAAACTAGTTTTCGTGGGATTGCCTTACTTGCCTTCCTGATTCCATTAATCCCTTATTCATTTAGTTTTACATTGCCCGTTTCCGTATATAGACATTGAATGCGTTGACATATAATTTCGATAGGAACTCTCATCGTAAAACAATATCGAATAGACTGTGGTTTCATCGAGGGTAATATCATATGTGCTAGGGGTCTTATCGCTCAAGTTTTTTTGAAATTATCGAAAAGGATATCATCCTTATTCTACTGACTGCGATTTGCGGTCTCATTATATGATTAAATCACGAAAGCGAAGCAAACCCGCAAATTGCACGAGTTGAATGCTTGAGGAAAACTTCAAAACATTTGCAATGAAATCCTCTAGTACGAATGATAGTTGATGAGAACGAGAACTCACCCAAAAACCCAAAATATTTATAAATTTTTCACTATAAAATATCTGAAACCGATTAAAAAGAAAGCTCCTGGATACGGAATCGAACACTTACCTCCCTGTTGAGAGACTGACGGTATTCACTAGTCCATGAGAATTATTGTTTATGTTATAAAAATAACGGATTTCAATTATTCATTGCCTTACTTGAAAATCTGAGGTTTTTAACGTGCTGAAAAATGTATATTTTAATTAAAATATCAAATCACTGTGATAGTGAGTTGAAAATTCCTTATTCAATCAATTTTGCATTTCCTATTTCCCTATATAGGAATTGAATTTGTTGACATATAATCCTGGCAGGACCTAAGTGTCGTCTTATCGCAAGACAATATTGAATCTACCAGTGGTTTTATCAGTATTGAACGCGAGAAGACTTTTTATCACTGAAAATTGACCTGATTGGTTTTCCAGTTTGAAATTTTGGCCATTTGATTGGTTAAAAAATAATGAGGGAAATACTCAGTATAAAACCGCGAGGAGGCGTTTCATCACTATAAAACTTTCCTGAGAATTTCTACGTTTTTTTCATGATTGTATCTCTTCAACTCTGCCTCATAATTGTATTCGCTTTGATATTTATTCTGGTTCTATAGATACATGAACAAATTTCATGAGAAAATACAAACCTGTGCTCATTCTATCCAGTAAGTTTCATCCTCCCAATTATTGAGTATATATGACGAGACTCCCGTCCTGCTTTTCGGTAACATCCCTCTTATATCATAAGACAAAAGTAAACTGGAAAAACATAATCCCCGAACAATCGATTTCAGAGAGCTGGGAAGTGGGTGAAATGTCCGCTGTTACTTGACAGTCAGACACATACAAACGTTGATGCCACGAAAAGGCTGTGATTTATAGGGTACAGCATTGCTTCTACACGAATGGGCGTAACCAACAACCTTATTCTGAAAATCACGGATTACCGCTAGACCACTTTGCAGTGAGAATATAGGAGTAAGCACTTTGGGAGTTGTCTCTGCTAGATCTTGGGAAGATTTTGATTTGTATGCCGTTGTTTCCTGACTGTTTATGTGGATTCCGAATGAATGCTTTCTGCTCGTTTCATATACCGTGGATATCATTCAATGAAAATAGTTGTATCGAATGAAAATTATCGAAGGACAAATGAGTTATATTCTGAGATACAGAAAATCGTACAGACAATTCTTCACCAGATATCGCTCTGGGGCAAAATTTCATAGACTTTGCATTCTGTATCGATTTCATACGCAGAAAAAATCTGGTAGAAATTTAAAACATATCAAAGTTCTGACGCGAATGACATCCCCCCTTCCCCTTTTTCATGATATCCTCTACTATATAAGATCATTGGTTCAAACTCTATCCATAATTTCCAATCATCTACTGGCGTCGAGTATTTTTTCAAAACCAATAGAAATCACGAATGAAAGTGGTAATCAGAAATCGTAAGGACTTGTACTCACTATATATATTCGAGTATAAATGAGGACAATTATTTGACAACAAGGCAATGACATAATTTTAACAGGAATTTTATCGCCAGAGTTCCTGTATGATGAGGCATTCACCTTCCATAGAAAAAACGATGGAATATAGGAGGAAAAACATACAGGTGTATGCCGTATAGTGGGCAGAGGTGTATTGCAGCCTACTCATATTGATACTATACCACGTCCAGTATAGATCTCGGGTCCTCTTATTCACGTGGAGATCAATAACTGGGCGTCGTCCTTCAGGGCGTCGCGACACAGACGCCATTTCATCAAATGGCATCC
>JAFIRS010006803.1:0-31706 GCA_018342105.1 Gonioctena quinquepunctata | reverse complement strand
AGAGGACGTAAAAAACCATAAGTATACTTCAGGAGCGCTTTGGGAATCATGAAGAAAACTTGGCAAAAGTTAAAATAATATGATTCTCCTGGAAACCCAAATTTGGGATGGGAAAACGACAAAAATTTAATGAAGTTTTAGCAAGAATGCGGAGAAGGAGTTGAAAAGAATTCCGGAAAAAAGACTTGAACAATTTTTTCCCACAGTGATAGTAAATAGTTTTTTTTTTATTAAATGCTTAATTACCCAAATTGAATTTCAATTTGAAATTGAGCAAAATTGAATGTGCAAATGTAATTGTGTGGGGTTGTGGACAATTAAAATAAAAAATATTTAAGCATAAACTAGTTTATTATTTCAAAACATTATATCATATAGAAATAGAAATATTAAAAAAATGGCACCCTTTTGGGGGATCCATAATTGTTTCTTTGGGAAAAAACCCAACCATTTGAAAAAAAAATTTTTTTTGCCCTTTTTCTTTCAATATCTTCTCGAAAAAAGGTATACGTCGGGTTTTTTGATTTTTTCTGAAACCCCCTTCAAAAAAAACAGTCTTGAATGGGATTCTTATCCATGTTTTCGAGAATGTATGTTGGTGGATAGGGCTGTTGACTTTGAAGACTTTGAAAAATTTCCCGTGGTGAAGTTGGCTTCATATCCCTTTTTCGAAAAAATTTTAATTTTTTGCTAATACGAAATGTCATTCACTGATATTTTGGCTTTTTTTTTTTTCATCTTCTTTCCTTTTTCTTCTTGATGATTTTCAACTTTGTAGGGGGTTTTTAAAATCGAGGGGTTTCCCCTTGCACGATTTTTTTGGTTTTATCTTGCGTTATGACTGGAAGGATTTCCAACCATTTATGATTTCCATTCATTGAAAAACCCCTTTTCGTCCAAAATGTTGATTGTTAATTACTCTTTTTAACCTTAGATCTTTTTGTAGGAATTAAAAAAGTAGAATAATGTTTAAGATTTTTTTTGCCATTCTAAAAAATTCCCCTTTTCCCTTGGGTCGTTTTTCACATTTTTTCCGGGGAATATTTTTACATCTTCCCAAAACCATCTCCATGGCATCATTTTTATCTTCACCGGTTTTTTTTTTGGTTTTTTTGTCCACAAAATTTGGTTTAAAAATCGATGACCACCAAAAAATTTTTATCGATAACCTTTATTAATTTTGGCATGAGGTTGAAATTTGCCCGATCTATTTGCCACAAATCTCCTTTGCCTTTTTACGACGTTGATCTTTCTGGGAAATTACGACGAGGGCTTTGGGAACTCGTCCACAATATGACGTTTGATATTATTAGCCATTCTTTTTTCTTCTTCTCTTTTGATATTGTAAAGAAATGGGTTTTGTTCAATGAAGTTGTATCAATATATAATACCTTCTTCACTAGCTCCTCCATTTTGATATGATCCCATTTTCCTGTCCCTTATGACCGGATGCTTTGAAGCAATTAACAGTCGCAAACGATCCACTAACTCTCTAGGTTTATTCCAGTATACATAATTCTTCGGTTTCGATGTAAACACTTTCTTAAACTTTAATTTTTCATTCCTTCACCCTTTGATTCAAAAGGGGAATTGGAAATATTTCTCGATTTCAATAGTTTGGTTTCCCGACTTATCTTATTCCATTTCTGACTTCATACTTTTTGTACAATGCTTCAAAAACCCAAAAAAGTTCGATATATGTGTTTCAATTTTTGCATCACCAACTCCAGGCGGTTTCTTGAGGAATATCAAGTTATATAAATCTGAAGTGCCAGGGTATTGAAGTAATTGCATAGTACCATCGCAAAAGGAAATAGTTCCATCATCAAAACGGACGTCTAGATTTCCCATCATTAGTGTTTGTGTTGAAGGATCAGCAGGGGTGGGCTTACTTGAGACCGAAAATTTTTCCCCAGATTCTGGGTATTTTTTATACTTGAGGCGCAGGCCGTTCCCCAATTCTGATTTTTTAAAAGGGTTGAAAAATGGCCGGTGCATGTAGTGGCAACGTTGGCGGGTCGATTGGTGAGGGGAATGTATCTTAACGGTCGTTGGTGGAGTTCATGACGGGTTGGCCCCAGACGGCGGTGGAGGTTTTTGGCGGATTCGGGGATTGATTCTGCTAGTGGTGCGTATTTGCTGGAAACGGTGGTGCTGGCATGGGTGTGTTGGTCCGTGTCTTGGGCCCTTGGGAATATTTGGGGTTGGCCCAGGGGAACGTGTTCCTTGACGGAATCCTAGAAAGTTGGGTAGACGTCATAGGTCGGAATAAACACCCAGATTTTAGAACCGGTGATCCATAGCCGAAAGCCTCCCTTCAAAGAATTACGGTTGGCAGGGGGGCCGTAGACTTCAAAGATATGGTTGGCAGAACGAGGGAATGTCCATGGCCCGTGACGGAATGGCCAAAACTTACACGGTCTGGCCTGGAACGGGGTGAAAAGACACCGCCAAACGGCCTATGCTGAGAAAGGCCCTTCGGTTTTTGGGGACGGAATGTGGCGTCAACGGCTGAATTTCGGCGGTGGTCCAGCTAGTGGGGTGCAAAACAGCCATATTTGGGTTGAGTTGGGTTGGGTTGGGCTGTGTCGGGTTTGGGTTGGTCAACCGTGACGTTGGCAAAGGGACATGTGGGGGTTGGACCGTGGCTTTGGTCCGTGGAAAATTTGGGGATTAAACCCTGGCTATGGTCTTGGGAAATTGGGTTTTATGGCGCGTATTTGTATCGAAAACGACTAGAATGGCGCAGTATGGTCGTATTGTCTATCGAAAACGACTGGAATGGCGCAATTTTGGCTCATATGACGCATATCGCTCGTTAATTTTGGCGCAGTATTGTTATCAAAACGTAGAATGGCGCAGTATTGTGTATCGAAACGACTAGAATGGCGCATTTTGGCGCATTTTTGTGTATCGAAAACGACTAGAATGGCGCGGTATGGGAATTTGTATCGAAAAGGCAAAAAGGCGATGTGTCAGTTTTTATACATGGCTATCATCGAAATAAATTCATATTAAACGTGGCTGTGGCGTGGGAAATTTGGAGATTGGTCAGTGGGTAATTGGGGTTGATCCTGTCATTTGGTGCGGATGCGAGATCCGAAAATTTGGGGTTGCCGTGCGAGGGGATTTCAGGATTGGCCCTGCCAGTGGGTCAAAATCGATTACTGAAATTTGGGGGGGTTTCCCCCCCTCGTTGGGTTCCTTTCGGACAAAGAGAAAAAAGAAAGAAATTATGAAGATAGACGGGTGTTTCATTGGGCTAGAGAAAAAAACAAGCCGACATAATTCGAGGAAAAAACAAGCCGTCATTGTGAAAAAAACATGGCCGCCCTGTCATGGGAAAAAAACATGGCCTTGTCATGGAAAAAAACATGGCCGCTTTGTAAGAGAAAAAAAAGCCGTTTTGGGAAGGGAAAAACATGGCCGCCTGTCTTTTGGAAAGTGACCACCTGTCATCAAAAAAACATAGTCACTGTGTGGAAAAACATAACCACTTCTCATTTGGAGAAAAAAACATGGGACATCTTTTCGAAAAAGAAAACATGGCCGCTTGTCTTTTGGAAAAACATAGTCGCCTGTCATTGGAAAGAACATGGCGTTTGTCATCGGAAAAACATGGCCGCTTTGTAAGAGAAAAAAACATGGCCGCTTTGAAGGGAGAAAAAAGCTTGGCCGTCTGTCATCGGGAAAAAACATGGCCGCCCTGTCGTTGAAAAAAAAACATGGCCGCCTGTCGTTGAAAAAAAACATGGCCACCTATCATTGAGAGAAAAGAGGCTGTCTGTTGGAAGAAAAAAACATAACCACTTCTCATTGGAAACCTGGTTGGGTCATTGGAAGAAAAAACAAAAATCAAATGTACAGAGTGGCTCAAATTACCATGAAATACGAATTCATATACATTTTGTACACAGGTGTACCAAAAAGTCGATGTCTCCGATTCAGCTGATTTTCAACGAGGTAATGTAATCGATGTACTTGAGCCATTTGGCACTTGAAGAACGATAAAAAAAAAAAATCCAGTTTCCGTCCTATCACTTGCTAAGTGAGGTGTCAAATGGAAGGAGAACACCCATATAATCCTAAATTCATCAAGCTCACCCTTCAACTTTATCGTAGAACAATAAATCGCTATTTGATAGCCTTAAATTACATGAAATAACAAAACCATCACTCAATTCATATTGGACGCATCGAGGACAGTGCAAATTCATCAAAAACAAAAATGTTAAATGGGTTTCAGACCCACGACCGTCAAATCTCCAAATTTCGATTTCGAAAAATTTTGGTATCATTGATTCGTACCGATGTCCAAGATACATAATTAAACATTTCCGGTCAAAAGGGCAGTAGGAGCGAACTTCGTTATATTGGGAGCACAACCTTTGCGCATACTCTGAAAGAGGAAATTCAATGTTCTATCCCGTATTATGGATCCGTTTCGATGTAATCGCATCAAAACGTTAGGAATCAGCATAGGAGTTACTCTAGAAGCTATGTACTTTTGGAAATTAAACTGTGATCAGGTCTACAAGTTATATAGGTATCGAAAAATATAAAACTTGCTGGACTGATATATCATCATAAACAGAGTTCAGGAAAGTGGGTGATGTAAGCAGCAATTTTCTGTTGAGTTCAATCGACATTAAAACGATCCTTGTGAATTGAAAAAATAGAACACACTGGAGAATAAAGCACTGAAGAATGAAAAAATGTACTTACCTTTTGATAGATGAATCCAGGCACAAAAAGTTTTGATGAATAGCACGAGTACTGGTAGTCGGAATAGGAGAACACGGAGAGTCGTTGAAGCGGTGATAAATAACGCGCGTTTGCTATTTGAAACGTGTTTCCCTCCCAACCATCATGCATACGTGACCGAGCGTTATCAGTATGGCCGGAAGCTATTTCCCTTTGCGATGATAATGAAAGTTATTATAAACAATGGGAATCCGACTTCTGATAAGTGTTGTTTCCGGTGTTCACTGCAATATTGAATAAAAGTCTAAAATATATTAGAATTCGATTCAACTCAGAAAAAATGAAGTTTGTTCAGCCGCACATCACTGTATCTCTTTCAATGACGAATCCAGCGTCTGGCTTTTCGACATTGAAAAGGCATTTCCCTCTACGTTATGATTTAGCCACTGGTATCACTGGGGGCGCTGGTGTCCAGGTCAGCGGCCGTTTGGGTAACGTATTATGGTCAGTGGGATGTAGACGGCCCTTATTGGAAGGCGGGCGTAGGTAGGCACGCTATTGGGTGAATTCAACATGAATGTCACTTGTCTTCGAGTTAAAACGAATATCGTCGTTTCGGATCTATTCGAATCATCGAAAAATAAGCACTTCCGGTCTTTTTTAGGAATAGAGGATGAAAGAAAACCAATGCTTAATTCGAATTGGCCACATCGAACAGAGTCCAAATCTATCAAATCCATAAACCGGAAGTGACCACTGATTTTGATGCGATAAGAGAATTCGGTGTCATAGATTCGTCTCGATGCCAAAATAATAATTAAGCATGTTCCGATGACAAGGGCACTGGAGCTTACTTCATTATGGGGTGAGATACAAAGGGTGCGAGTACTCTATCAAGACAACTTTGACTGGAGAACATGAATATGAAAAGTTTGCATATATATCATGGATTTGACAAAACGGGTAATGTCAACCTGGGTTCGAACCAGGGACCCCAATCTTCAGACTATCCTTCCAACTGAGCTATTTTGACTTACGATATTTCATGGAATCACGATGTATTGCAGGTTTTTTAGCAGTTTCGAAATTTCTCATGCATCTTGAAAAACTGAACAGAGACAATCCCTTGTTTTCGTCATAGACTCTCGAGGAGATCGGAATTCTAAAGTCATCCACAGTGAATGTGAAGACTCGGGTGAAAAATAACTACATCATAAATCACGACTGCATAATGGGAGACCCCATCACTGAGTGAGATTGTACGACATTTATCGTAGTGGTACAGAGAGAGACCTAACCAATTCAACCAACTCAACCCAAATATGGTATACATAATCACTAACTCAATCTCTGGTAAAAGCACGCATGCGTAGAGTTCATATCAAAGGTTCAATAAATATTAGAGTCCATGGACAGAAAATGTGGTAGTATTCAAAATGGTGATGACTGAAGTGCTCTTGTTGCTGTTCGTTACCCCAGTAAATGTGTGAATATCACAAAATGGGAGATGAAAAGATACTTACAGCGTTTATGAATACATGGTAATGCTAGTCTCATCGATTTTCCACGCTTTGATTTTTCAAGAGAAACATAACCTACCGAGATGGTGAATTGAATGTTGAGAACGAAGTTTGTGCAGAGACCGAGATGTTCCAAACAGACAGTGAATATGCTTTAGCAGAAAATGGAGAAAAACTCATCTTCGATGGTCTCTCCATATCAAATGATGATAGAATCTTACGTTAATGAAAAGGCTTTTGTATGGGAAAATAACTCCGCATTCACATTTGAATACGTTCGTTTAGACGAAACCTGACATAACCCTGACTTTTTCGAGACAAAAAACACACATTTCTTGCAGATTGTAGGGGAAGTAATTGTCCTCTTTCCTCTTGGGGTTCCAGCGGTGCTTTAGCACATGCATAATTATCCACTAGGGGATACATGAGAAAATTCATATTGATTTGGAGGAGAATTGGTACTACGGAATGGACAACGGTATGTCAGGAGGTCAAAAGAATTTACTTATGGTGTTAACACATGAAATAGGACCACCTAGGCCTGGGTCACAGTGAAATCGAAGAGGCAATTATGTATCCATTTTATCAGAATAAGGTCAGACCTTTGGAGCTCCAGACGATATACATGGTCTTGGAAGCTCTCCTTGGACCCAGGGCCAATAACACAACAAAAAGCTACAACAAATATAACATCAGCGAAGAGTACCTCCACAACAACAAAAGTACCCCACAAAAAAAAAACACTACACGCTAACCAAGAATCTATGTGAAGTGAAATATCAGATTTTATATTTTTGGCAGCGGCTCCGGAATTTCCCAATCACCCATATACATTGGACATGGAAAATATCTCTGGAAACTCGATTTGAATGATATGCGAATCCCCACTGAACCCGAATTACTCATCGATTATCTTCCATCGGAAATAAAGAAACTACCGATTTCCTATTTATCAGAAAGCGGAAGGAAATATAATAGCCATTGATGACTTACAAATACATTCTACGAGGCATCATTCCCGATTTAAAATTCGGAACAGATACATCTACAGATGTCACGATAAAACGGAGATCGATGCTGTATTCCAAACGAACACAGGGAGCAAAACTATTTGCTAGTTAATAGTCAATATTACATTAAATTCAATAATACCCCAAATGACATTCAAAGAAAGAGGGCGAATAATGACATCTTTCGAGTGTAACAAAATGACATCATCAACGGCTTTCAAATACATCGATGGATATTTATATTTCTTTTGTCGAGATACATATTACAAGTATAACGAATTCACCCGGAAAGTCTCAGCAGGACAATTCAACTGGAATTTATTTGATATACCATGCCCCGCCGAAGGACTTTTACAGCAATTGAAGACTCTACTATCGAAAATTATATCTGAATATGATGATAAATGAATATATTATTTGTACATGTTTTTCACTCAATCCAACCCAATTCAACCCAACCAACACAACTCAAGCCAACCCAAATATGGGTATACATAAACTCGAACCTCTGTTGAAAGAGTGATGTCACTGTGACGTCAGTCTTCATGTTGATGTTATGCGAAAAAACCTACACAAACACACTGTTTTCCATGGCCAACCCCCAGGAGGAGGTCTTACAAAAGACTGAAGGTGTGCATGGCCTCGTTATGAAGCTTCGGAATCCCACCGATTATCCTTATTTAAGACGAATCTTGAATATCGATAACTAATAGGCCTACCATTTGGAACAATAAAGATGATGGAGGAAGCACTTAATGGATACTTTTGACTCTTTTCTATTTCAACAGCACCAATACAGACTTCCAAGTTAATAAAGACGGTTCATTAATTCATCGAAATTTAGAGGCTTTTCGACAATTATGAATTTCAACCAACATATTCACTGATTTTGTTCACCTCTCTGAGCAGATTGTCATCGTCGGTGTCGTCATCATCCATATCAAACTATGTTCGTGGTAACAGAGTTTGTGAAAATTGACCACACACATTACAAATTCTTATTAATTTTTGTATACCCAAAAGGTACAGAGCTATGATCGGAGAGAAACTTTTGGACACCACCAACCGTAGACTTCAAAGACACGGTTGGTGGCGTCATACTGCGCCATACTAACGAGCAGTATGCGCCGTACTACGCAGATTCTGCGACTTTTCAAAAGGGCGAAAAATGGCAACAGCGCATGTGAGTGGCAACGTTGGCGGATCGATTGGTGACGGAATGTATACCTCAACGGTCGTTGGCTGACTATAGACAGGTGCGTGGACGTACAGGTGGGTGGGCGGAACGTAGACTTCAAAGACACGGTTGGCGGAGGTTTTCGCACTTTTGAAAAGTCGCAGAATCTGCGTAGTATGGCGCATACTGCTCGTTAGTATGGCGCAGTATGACGCCACCAACCGTGTCTTTGAAGTCTACGGTTGGTGGTGTCCAAAAGTTTCTCTCCGATCATAGCTCTGTACCTTTTGGGTATACAAAAATGAATAAGAATTTGTAATGTGTGTGGTCAATTTTCACAAACTCTGTTACCACGAACATAGTTTGATATGGATGATGACGACACCGACGATGACAATCTGCTCAGAGAGGTGAACAAAATTAGTGAATATGTTGGTTGAAATTCATAATTGTTAAAAAGCCTCTAAATTTCGATGAATTAATGAACCGTCTTTATTAACTTGGAAGTCTGTATTGGTGCTGTTGAAATAGAAAAGAGTCAAAAGTATCCATTAAGTGCTTCCTCCATCATCTTTATTGTTCCAAATGGTAGGCCTATTAGTTATCGATATTCAAGATTCGTCTTAAATAACGATAATCGGTGGGATTCCGAAGCTTCATAACGAGGCCATGCACACCTTCAGTCTTTTGTAAGACTTCCTCCGGGGGTTGGCCATGGAAAACAGTGTGTTTGTGTAGGTTTTTTCGCATAACATCAACATGAGGACTGACGTCACAGTGACATCACTCTTTCAACAGAGGTTCGAGGTTATGTATACCCATATTTGGGTTGGCTTGAGTTGTGTTGGTTGGGTTGAATTGGGTTGAATTGGGTTGAATTGGGTTGGATTGAGTGAAAAACAGATGTACAAATAATATATTCATTCATCATCATATACAGATATAATTTTCGATAGTAGAGTCTTCAATTGCTGTAAAAGTCCTTCGGCGGGGCATGGTATATCAAATAAATTCCAGTTGAATTGTCCTGCTGGACTTTCGGGTGAATTCGTTATACTTGTAATATGTATCTCGACAAAAGAAATATAAATATCCATCGATGTATCTGAAAGCCGTTGTGATGTCATTTGGTACACCTCGAAAGATGTCACTTATTCGCCCTCTACTTTGAATGTCATTTGGGGTATTATTGAATTTAATGTAAGATTGACTATTAACTAGCAAATAGTTTGCTCCTGTGTTCGTTTGGAATACAGCATTGATCTCCGTTTTATCAGACATCTGTAGCATGTATCTTTTCCCGAATGTGTAATCCGGAATGATGCCTCGTAGAATGTATTTGTAGAGTCATCAATGGCTATTATATTTCCTTCCGCTTTCTGATAAATAGTGAAATCGGTAGTTTTTTTATGTTCCGATGGAAGATAATCGATGGGTAATTGGGGTTCAGTGGGGATTCAGCATATCATTGAAATCTGATGTTTCCGGGGATATTTTCCGTGTCCAATGTATGGGCGGTGATTCGGAAATTCCGGAGCCGCTGCCAAAAATATAAAATCTGGATATTTCACTTCACATAGATTCTTGGTTAGCGTGTAGTGTTTGTTTTGTTGTGGGGGTACTTTTGTTGTTGTGGAGGTACTCTTCGCTGATGTTATATTTGTTGTAGCTTTTGTTGTGTATTGGCCCTGGGTCCATAGAGGCTTCAAGACCATGTATATCGTCTGAGTCTAAAGGTCTGACCTTATTCTGATAAAATGGATACATAATTGCCTCTTCGATTTCCTGTGACCCAGGCCTAGAGTGTGTCCTATTTCAGTGTTAACACCATAAGTAAATTCTTTTGACCTCCTGACATACCGTTGTCCATTCCGTAGTACCAATTCTCCTCCAAATCAATATGAATTTCTCTACATGTATCTCCTAGTGGATATTATGCATGTGCTAAAGCACCGCTGGAACCCCAAGAGAAAGAGACAATTATTCCCCATACAATCTGCACGAAATGTGTGTTTTGTCTCGAAAAGTCAGGGTTAGTCAGGTTCCGGTCGTGGGAAACCGAACGTATTCAAATGTGAATGGGAGTTATTTTCCCACATACTAAAAGCCTTTTTCATTACACGTAAGATTCTATCATCATTTGCATATGGAGAGTACCATCGAAGATGAGTTTTTCTCCATTTTTCTGCTAAAGCATATTCACTGTCTGTTTTGGAACATCTCGGTCTCTGCACAAACTTCAAGGTTTCAACATTCAATTCACCATCTACAGGTAGGTTATGTTTCTCTTGAAAAGCCATCAAAGCTGTGGAAAAATCGATGAGACTAGCATTACTCATGTATTCATAACGTTGTAAGTATGCTTTCATCTCCTGCATATTTGTGATATTCACACATGTTACTGAGGTAACGAACAGCAACAAGAGCACTTCAGTCATCACCATTTTAAACACTACTACATTTTCTGTCCATGGACTCTAATATTTATTGAACCTTTTGATATGAACTCTACGCATGCGTGCTTTTTTACCAGAGATTGAGTTGAGCTGATTATGTATACCCATATTTGGGTTGAGTTGGGTTGAATTGGGTTGGGTCTCTCTCGTACCACTACGATAAATGTCGTACAATCTCACTCAGTGATCAGTCTTCCATTATGCAGTCGTGATTTATGATGTAGTTATTTTCAATTTCGAGTTTCACATTCACTGTGGATGACTTTAGGAATTCCGATCTCCTCGAGCAGTCTATGACGAAAACAAGGGATTGTCTCTGTTCAGTTTTTCAAGATGCATGAGCAAATTTCGAAACTGTAAAAACCTGCAATACATCGTGATTCCTATGAAATATCGTAAGTCAAAATAGCTCAGTTGGAAGAGCGATAGTCTGAAGATCTGGCGGTCCCTGGTTCGAACCCAGGTTTCGACATTACCCGTTTTTTGTTCAAATCCGCATGATATATATGCAAACTTTTCATATTCATGTTCTCCAGTCAAAGTTGTCTTGATAGAGTACTCGCACCCTTTTGTATCTCACCCCATAATGAAGTAAGCTCCTAGTGCCCTTTTGTCATCGGAACATGCTTAATTATTATTTTTGGCATCGAGACGAATCTATTGACACCAAAATTTCTCTTATCGCATCAAAATCAGTGGTCACTTCCGGTTTATGAGATTTTGATGGATTTGGACTCTGTTCGATGTGGCCAATTCGAATTGAGCATTGGTTTTCTTTTATCTCTATTCCTAACAGACCGGAAGTGCTTATTTTTCGATGATTCGAATAGATCCGAAACGACGATATTTATGTTTTAACTCGAAGACAAGTGACATTCATGTTGAATTCACCCAATAGCGTGCCTACCCTACGCTCCGCCTCCAATATGGCCGTCTACACCCCACTGACCAATAATACGTTACCCACAATGGCCGCTGACCTGGACACCAGCGCCCCCAGTGGCTAAATCATAACGTAGTGGGTTAGAATGCCTTTTTCAATGTCGAAAAGGCCTAGGACGCTGGATTCGTCATTGAAAGAGATACAGCGATGTGCGGCTGAACAAACTTCATTTTTTTCTGAGTTGAATCGAATTCTAATATATTTGGACTTTTATTCAATATTGCAGTGAACACCGGAAACAACACTTCTTATCAGAAAGTGCGGATTCCCCATTGTTTATAATAACTTTCATTATCATCGCAAACAGGAAATAGCTTCCGGCCATACTGATAACGCTCGGTCACGTATGCATGATGGTTGGGAGGGAAACACGTTTCAAATAGCAAACGCGTCAGTTATTTATCACCGCTTCAACCGACTCTCCGTGTTCTCATTCCGACTACCAGTACTCGTGCTATTCATCAAAACTTTTTTGTGCCTGGATTCATCTATCAAAAGGTAAGTACATTTTCTCATTCTTCAGTGCTTTATTCTCCAGTGTGTTCTATTTTTTTCAATTCACAAGTGATCGTTTTAATGTCGATGTGAACTCAACAGAAAATTCGCTGCTTACATCACCCACTTTCTTGAACTCTGATTCTATGATGATATATCAGTCCAGCAAGTTTTATATTTCGATACCTATATAACTTGTAGACCTGATCACAGTTTAATTTCCAAAAGTACATAGCTTCTAGAGTACTCCTATGCTGATTCCTAACGTTTTGACGCGATTACATCGAAACGGATCCATAATACGTATAGAACATTGAATTTCCTCTTCTCAGAGTATGCGCACGAGGTTGTGCTCCCAATTATAACGAAGTTCGCTCCTACTGCCCTTTTGACACCGGAAAATGTTTAATTATGTATCTTGACATCGGTACGAATCCAATGATACCAAAATTATCGAAATTTGGAGATTTGACGGTCGTGGGTTCGAAACCTCAATTTTAACATTTTTTGTTTTTGATGAATTTGCACTGTCCTCGATGCGTCCAATATGAATTGAGTGATGGTTTTGTTATTTCATGTAATTTAAGGCTATCAAATAGCGATTTATTGTTCTACGATAAAGTTGAAGGGCTGAGCTTGATGAATTTAGATTATATGGGTGTTCCCCTTCCATTTGACACCTCACTTGCTATGATAGGACGGAAACTGGATTTTTATTTTTTTTTATCGATTTTCAAGTGCCAAAATGGCTCAAGTACATCGATTCACATTACCTCGTTGAAAATCAGCTGAATCGGAGACATCGACTTTTTTGGTACACCCTGTGTACAAAATGTATATGAATTCATGTATTTCATGGTAATTTGAGCCACTCTGTACAT
This sequence comes from Gonioctena quinquepunctata, assembly GCA_018342105.1. NCBI lineage: Eukaryota > Metazoa > Arthropoda > Insecta > Coleoptera > Chrysomelidae > Gonioctena > Gonioctena quinquepunctata. The sequence goes on along the minus strand of JAFIRS010006803.1, from coordinate 18,520 downwards.
TTGATTTTTGTTTTTTTTTTCCAATGACCGTCAACCAGGTTTTTTCTTTCCAATGAGAAGTGGTTATGTTTTTTTCTTCCAACAGACAGTCTTCTTTTCTCTCCAATGATAGGTGGCCATGTTTTTTTTTTCGATGACAGGTGGTCATGTTCTTTCCAATGACAGGCGGCCATGTTTTTTCCTTTCAAAGCGGCCATGTTTTTTTCTCTTACAAAGCGGCCATGTTTTTTCCGATGACAGACGGCCATGTTTTTTCCGATGACAGACGGCCATGTTTTTTCCAATGACAACGGCTATGTTTTTTCCTCGAATATGTCGGCCATGTTTTTTCTCTCAGCTGCCAATGAAACACCCTGTCTATCTTTATACTCTCATATCTCTCTCTTTCTCTCTCTCTCTCTCTTGTCCGAAAGGAACCCAACTAGGTGGGACAACCCCCAAATTTCAGTACCTTGCATTCGCACCCACTGGCAGGGCCAATCCTGTACCCCCACTCGCAGGGCAACCCCAAATTTTCGGATCTCGCATCCGCACCCTACTGACAGGATCAACCCCCACTTCACCCACTGACCAATCTCCAAATTTTCCACGGGCAACAGTCACGTTGAATACTGAATTTATTTCGATGATAGCCCTATGTAGAGCAAACTGACACATACAAGGCCATTCTCGTCGTTTTCGATAGACAATACTGCGCCATACTGCGCCATTCTAGTCGTTTTCGATACACAATACTGCGCCATACTGCGCCATTCTAGTCGTTTTCGATACACAATACTGCGCCATACTGCGCCATTCTAGTCGTTTTCGATACACAATACTGCGCCATTCTAGTCGTTTTCGATACACAATACTGCGCCATACTAACGAGCGATATCGTCATACTGAGCCATACTGCGCCATTCCAGTCGTTTTCGATAGACAATACTGCACCATACTGCACCATTCTAGTCGTTTTCGATACACAATACTGCGCCATAAACCCCAATTTACCCATGACCAAAGCCACGGTGGGCCAATCCCCCAAATTTTCCACGGACCAAAGCCACGGTCCAACCCCCACATGTCCCTTTGGGCCAACGTCACGGTTGACCAACTCAACCCGACACAGCCCAACTCAACCCAACTCAACCCAAATATGGCCGTTTGCACCCCACTAGCTGGACCAATCGCCGAAATTCAGCCGTTGACGTCCACATTCCGTCGCCAAACCGAACGCCTTATCTCAGCATAGGCCGTTTGGCGGTGTCTTTTCACCCGCTTCAGGCCAGAACGTGTAAGTATGCGGCCATTCCGTCACGGGCCATGGACATTTCCCGTTGCCGCCAACCATATCTTTGAAGTCTACGGCCCTCTGCCAACCGTATCTTTGAAGGAGGCTTTCGGCTATGGATCACCGGTGTCTTGAAGTCTGCCGTTACCATTCTGACCTATGACGTCTACCAACTCCGCCAGGATTCCGTCACGGAACACGTTCCCGGGTGGGCCAACCCCCAAATATTCCCAAGGGCCCACAGACACGGACCAACACACCTATGCCACGCACCACTGTTTCAGCAACATACGCACCCACTAGCAGAATCAATCCCCGAATCCGCCACCAAACCTCCACCGCCGTCTGCGGCCACCCCGTCATGAACCCACCAACGACCGTTGAAGTATACATTCCGTCACCAATCGACCCGCCAACGTTGCCACTCACATGCGCTGTTGCCATTTTTCACCCTTTTAAAAAGTCTAGAATCTGGGGAAATCGGCCTGCGCCTCAAGTATAAAAAATACCCAGAATCTGGGGGAAAATTTCCGGTCTCAAGTAAGCCCACCCCTGCTAGGATCTACCCTCACACCATAATTCACATCATATGCACTATTACCATTTCTAATAATTTTTCAAATGTTGTTTTAGTCTCAAACCATTGCTGGAAGATTCCAAATCTCGTGAAATTGTCATTGATGAAGTGGGTGTTTCGAATAGGGTAGTTGCAGCTATTTTCTCGCCATCCACATCTTTGATGGTTTCATTATCCATACCTGAAAATAATGCGTCACTGCTGAAATATTGTTTTTTCCCAATTGGAGTGCTGGTTCGAATGGATCGAGAAGGTGTAGACGGTTTCACAATAGCAGCAGAAGAAAGAACATTGAGTAGTTTTGTGATAGGATCATAAAGTTTTTCGAGGGCAATCTTTTCTTCCACATTTCCACTTTTGATGGATTTGAATTTTTGTCGAACAGCTTCGGTCGCTTGAACCAGTTGACGTTTCGAATCCATTTTGGTTTCTACACATTCATCTCGCAAGAGATTCATTATTTCGATGACGAGTTTATCGTAGTGATGTTATGATCAATCCTTGAAAATCAAACTTGCCACCTGATATTATTTATTAAGAACGTCACAGCCAGATAAGAAAAATCAGTTTCAATAACACTCCCAAAACAACGTCGTTAATTTGACACACGTCCAAAGTCGATAAACACAGGCAGTTAAAAGAAACATAAATCTTTACCCGGAAAGACATTAATAACTAGATAACGAGAGCATCACTAACCAGCATCATTAATTGAAGTAAACAAACCCGAAAGTCACCGGAAATATGCAACGTCTAGACTCATAATTCACCCTTGTGTGGTCATTAGTTCAGCGACCATCAGACAGCCCACCATAAATTCCTGTCATTCAGTACAATTTTTACCCATTCATAACATAGATAAGCATCGCGGTTCACTCATGAATATATCCGACAAACACGGTCCTTATCAGTCGTACGAGCCACCCCTTTATCGGTTCTTACCAACCAATTAGCGGAGAGAAAAAACAAAAGGTATTACCTAAATCCCGCCCCTAGCTTCTGTTTCGAAGATCGTATAAAAGACTCCAGAAGCCGAAAGAAAAGTAGTTCAATTCAGTAGCCCGTTCAGTAATCACTTATATTAGACGAAAAGCAATACAGTATGCCTTCACCGTAGGGCCAGTGAAAAGTGTCACGAGACTAAAATCCGTTCATGTATAACAAACTTGATAAATTGATACGAACATGTCATCTCAGTAAAAATGTTTCAGTGTAAAACAATCATTTCCAAGATATTTAAAGACAAATCTACTCCCCCTAAAACGAATTAATCTAAAGCATCGTGAAAGTACCGCAGACGAGATTATCCTATTTTAGTGTGTTTCCAAGTCAACTGACTCTCTATTTCGTTTCGCCAAGACCTAGACAATAATTCGCCCTGTAAAATAATCCGGAAAAGACCAGTGACCCCCAGGTAAACTAAATAATCCGCGTAATCTGGAGAACCCATTCGAGTGCGAATCGAGGAGGACATATTGATAGTTGGACTCAGGTAATAACTTCCCATTATTGAAATTGATGTTTTGGCTACTTATTATTATACGACGTTTTTACTAGTCATGTTATGCATACATATATCTCCAATAGAAAGGAACATTTTCGAGTGGTGATAAACTATGCCTGTTATCACATAATACCAAAATACATGGTACCTAGTATTCAAGAGTAAAATTGGTCATGTTGTTGCTTATATCGAATGTTTATCCGTTTGTTTGATGTAATAATTATATATATTTATATAACTATAATTTGGTAAAAAGCCTTACTAAGTGGTACAAAAAAATAAGAGAATGGTTTATACGGGAATGAAGTGATTTCATTTGTAGATATCTCAATTCCCCTACATACTTTGTTAATTTTCAGTATATGTTTTCTTTTATTTTATTCTATTTTTTTTACTAGTAATAATTATTTTGCCTAGTTGTTTGAATGCCTACCAAATCACTTGCATTTTAAGTGGGATGATAGTTTTTCTTTTGTGTGTTTTCTTTTTGTTTATTATGTTCCATGGTTTAAATGAATATAAGTCTTATGAATCCAAGTGCATTTTATTGATATAGAGTTCAGCGAACGGTACATATTTCTAAATAAACAACCTATGTTCTCTGGGTAGTTATAGAGAAATTGCTGAACGTAGCCGCTCGCGTTCTGTAATTTCCGTGCTATTATTTATCCAAATATTTGCCGTCTCTACCCATCAAAGCTGTAGCTTTGCGAGCAACTTTACAAACAAAGGACAAATCGAGTATAGGTTCCCTATATTAGAAGCGTCCTTAGCGTCGAGGGCCAATTATAAGGAGAATTGCCCCTACCAAACCAGTGGCGTTACCGTGGTTTTTCTCGGTGTACCAGTGGGAACAGGTGAGGAAATTCGATTCTGGAATAATAGGCCAGCAACGTAACAGTGGTGTCAGGTGTGGGGTGGTATCAATTTAGAAGTATATGAACGCATATGTGATACGTCCATACCGAACAACTCGCAGAACTCAATATCAGAAAATATAAGGAAATATTTATTTAGTAAATAAAAAAGGAGGAAAGTTCTCAATATGACGCCTCCAGGGGGACCTTCGTCAACAACAACTCCTGTAGTACAAGTTCTGCCAAATCCAGAACCAACAATAGCAATCACATTGGATAATATACCCTATTATAATGGGCAGACGAATATCAAAGATTTTATTAGGATAATTGAAGATACAGCCGCTCTAGCTGGATGGACAGAATTACAAATAGTATCTATCGTTCGATTGAAACTAAGAGGCATTTCGAAACAACTCATAGATGCCGACAATCAATTGAGAAATACAGCAGTATGGAACGAATTGAAAAGAGGTTTACAGGAACAGTTTGGTATAGCTAAAATACCGGGGCAGGACAAAAGAGAACTATTAGAATGCCGACAACGTAGATCTGAAACTTGCCGCCAATTTTTGGCACGTCTGAAGGTTTGTGCCGCAAAAATTTTAGTATTGACTGGAACAGCTGATGTAGATCGGATACTATTGCAACGCCACGAGCAAGATGTAATCACGCAGTTTGCCATGGGATTACTGGACCCCATCAGGAAACGCATATTATCCGCTAGTCCGGATACACTGACTGAAGCTATCGAACTAGCTGATAAAGAAGAGCTCATAGAAAACCTAACCAGGCCAGGAGAAAGAAGTTTTAGAAATGTCACAGCAAATGGACCCCCCTCAACGGTAAAGACCTGCCAGTATTGTCGTAGAAGAGGACATGAAATTAGGGACTGTAGGTTAAAAAACCGAACTTGTTTCAATTGTAATCAGCCTGGTCATATGTCATACAACTGTAAAAACAGGAATGGACAAAGAAATATGGACAGAAGAAATTTAAATGGCCATCCGGTTCGCAATTCTCCTCCGTTGGGAACCGCAGACAACCGCCATTAAATCGAAATACGGTAAATAGGAGGCCAACACACACGATACTAACCTATACCACGGGAGAAGCCCAGCGAAACGTCATAGTTCTAGAAATTGATGGAATTTTTCGCACTACCCTGGTAGACACGGGTGCCGAAGTATCGTTGGCCCACGTTAGCATTACGCACGGTATGAAAGTTAATTACGAAGAAAAATTCAATTTAAAAGACGTACAGGGCAATAGAATTCCCTATATAGGTACCGTAGTTTTGCCAATAAAACTGAATGAAAGAACCCAAATCGAGCACGAATTTATATTAATCGAAACGAACCATTTGAGCACAGAAATAATTTTAGGTCTAGACTTTCTGCAAAAGTATCAAGTAAAGCTAGATTGGAGAGCAAACAAAATGTACTTGATGGAAGAAATAATTGAACTTCACCACGAACCAAAACGCATTTATCATACGGAAAATGAGAAGGAAAATCAATGGGAAAAGCGACTAGAAGTTTTAGAGCAACAGTTGAAAGAATTTACTACTACGATAGATAGCTGGACGAAAACGATGTCTAAAGAAAAACTCGGTCAGATAAGGGAGGCGCCGCCCAAATCAGACTGCGAAGTATTTGGAACTAGATTTTCACATCCAGAAATGAGGTCGGCCGACTCAAACAGCAATCGAGTAGAAAATCCAGGACAGGCAGAAGAACGTGATTTAAAGGAGACACGGTATCAAGAAAAAGCCACGTCCACTGAAACAACAAAAAAGTCGCGAAGGAAAAGGAAAAACAGAGATAAGCGTTTACAGAAGCAGCACAGGAATAAGGATCTAATGGAGACTTTATTCACGGACAGCACGACGAACGATAGAGAAAAAAAAATCTCACAACGAGGAGATGGGAAAACTATACCATCTATCGGGAATATTGGGACAACCGAAACACCCTGTATACTAGGAAGGTTAGTTAGGCGACATGGCACGGGAAGCCTGAACGACATTCGTAATGAAAAAGCCAGTTCATCCAAGGATGACTCTTTTACTGCCAGAGACATGGAAAAACTCCAAGCTCTGGAAACGAAAGTCGTGGAAGCCATCCCGCCGTTCGCACAGGATAGCCTAAAAGCAGAAATATATTCGTCTAAGGGCGATCGTTTCTCTCCTAAAGAAACAGTGAAGTGGACCGGAAAACCTAAATTACCCCGAAAACTCAACAGTGAGAAGGAAGACAATTCTGGGTATAAAAATGGACGCACTATACGGACAGACAGCCGGTACGAGGAGAAAAGTACGAGCCAGGAAATGATGAAGACAGAGGATAAGAAATTTTCTGAAAATAAAGCCATTCAAACAGAAAATGAACGACTTATCGGAAGGATAGAAACTCGGGACGCCGAATCTTCCAGAAGTAAACCAGAAATAATTATACAGGGAGGTGAAAAATTGACTGAAGAAAAGTATGTTACAGGACTGTACTTGCAAAAAGATATGATATTACCCCCTCGAGCAATGACCATATGTATGGTTAGAACAAAAAGAAAATTATTTTCGGAAAATATAATAGTTGAAGATAATGCAGCTATAAAAGGACTGATGATTGCGAGATCGATAGGAAAAAATGATACCGAAATACCCATCAAAATGATAAACATTTTGGAACAGGACTTACTCATACCCCGGAAACATATTATAGCACATGGGTTCGAGGCTGACACCGAAAATAACGTGGAAACGCCGACAAATGGACTCATGATCCGTAGAATAAACTTACAAGATGAACAGAAAATTTTACAACAATTACATCTCGAGAATCCCACAGAAGAAGCTCAAATAAAATTGGCTACCCTCATCAAAGAATACATTGACGTATTCAAAGCCCCCAGTCAAAAATTAACTTGTACCCATCTAGTAAAGCACAGGATACACACTGAAGATGTTCCGCCTATTTCTAAACGACCTTATCGAATTCCATACCAGAGGCAGAGAATAATGAACCAAGAAATCAAGGAATTGTTGGATAACGAAATAATAAAAGAATCCTGCAGCCCTTGGAGTTTTCCAGCGATTCTGGTTGAAAAAAAATTGCACCCTGGAGAAGAGCCCCAGTTCAGACTGTGCATTGATTACAGGGAACTGAATGCAATCACTAAGACAGATTTTTTTCCATTACCACATATACAGGATACGATCGAAAAGTTGCAAGGTACTAGTTTATACAGTGTGATGGATCTCGCTAGTGGATATTTTCAGATTGAATTGGATGAGAGAGACAGAGAGAAAAGCGCTTTCTCCACACCAAACGGACACTACGAATTTCTTCGTATGCCGATGGGGATGAAGAACTCCCCTAGCACTTGGTGTAGGCAGATGGAGAACATTTTTGCGAAATATATAGGTAAGGAAGTGCTTAGTGTACTTGGACGACATCATCGTTTTTAGTGGACCCAACATCTCGGAACATTTAGACAGATTACGAAATGTGTTCGAACAAATGAGGAGCAGTAACTTGAAATTCAAGGCAACTAAATGTAATTTCATGCAAAAAGAAGCAAAATACCTTGGACATATCATTTCAGAAAAAGGTTGTCAAACAGATCCAGAAAAAACTAAAATTATCAAGGACTATCCACAACCAAAAAGAGTGAAAGACATCAGGGCATTTTTAGGACTATGCGGATTTTACCGAAAGTTTGTACCAAACTTCTCGAGAATATCCCAACCGCTTATAGCACTCACCAAAAAAGAGGTAAAATTCCAGTGGGGACAAGAACAACAAACATCTTTCGATACACTGAAAGAAGCTTTAATTTCTCCTCCGATCTTAAAGTATCCCGATTTTTCTCGACCTTTTGTGGTTACCACAGATGCCAGCGCAACCGCCATAAGTGGAATTTTAAGCCAAGACTATTCTGGATTCGAACATCCCATTTGTTACTCGAGCAGAACTTTGAATGCCGCTGAGACTAGGTATTCTACGATAGAAAGAGAGTGTCTAGCAGTGATTTGGGCTGTAAAGAAATACAGGTGCTATCTGACTGGTACGCACTTTACCATCATTACCGATCACCGACCATTGACCTATTTATTGTCTATCAAAGATCCAAGTAGCAGGCTAGCCAAATGGGCCATGGCACTCCTGGAATTCTCATTCACTATTAAATACAGACCAGGCCGAGATAATATAAATGCCGATACCTTATCTAGGATAAAAACAAACGAATATAGTGAGGAAATGACTCAAAGAATGCCAAAGGACTGCCAAGTATGTGTGCTTAGTAAATCTAGCGAAAACATAGAACCTGTAGTGGAAACATTATGGCACTTGGACGACATCCGCATAATGCAGAAGACAGACCCCCAAATTTCCGCATTAGTACCTACATTGACCGACGAAGATGAAAATTTTTATATTCACGAAGAAATTTTATACGTGAAACGACGAGTAGACGAGCGTCGGGACAAAATCTACGCTCCCAAGGTCATTAGAAAGCAAATTATAAGTTTGTACCACGATAACATATTTTCCGGTCATGGAGGACAAAAGAAAACTCTAACCACTATACAACGAGAATTTTACTGGCCTAGCATGAGAAAAGATATCGATGAATACATACAGAAATGTCATTCCTGCAATATTCATAAAACTACGAACCAAAAGCCAACGAAATGCAGAGAATGCCCATTCCGGAAGCAGCATTCGAAATTGTGCCATCGATATAGTCGGACCACTAAACACCACCAGAAATGGAAACAAGTATATATTTACCGCAATTGATCACCTGACTCGATATGCCGAAGCCATTCCCATACCTAATATTACTGTCGAAACGGTAGCGAAGGTATTTGTAGAACATATCATCTTACGTTATGGAGCACCGAGATATTTATTGAGCGACAGAGGATCACAGTTCTTATCTGCTCTATTTCTAGAAATCTGCCAAAGATTAAAAATTAAGAAATTGAATACTACAGCCTATCACCCAGCAACAAATGGCATAGTAGAACGTTTCCATGGACATTTAAAAACCACCTTATCACACCTTGTGACTGAACAAAAAGCCGATTGGGATGAACAGTTACCGTACGCTCTGGTGGCTATACGAAATCAGATTCATTCATCCACGCAGGAAAGCCCTTTTTTCTTAATGTTTGGTAGAGACATGCTACTCCCACATCACCTCACGTTAAGAGCCCCTCGTATAAGGTATGACACCTTAGAAAATTATGCGTCCGAAATGGTACAGCGATTACAAATTGCACATCAGAAGGCCAGAGCATCAGTAGACACTGCCGCGGAAAAATCACATAGGAAATTCAACAAAAAAACTAAACTAAAAGAGTTTCCCATAGGATCGTTAGCGTATTTGAAAACACCTCCCAACGTCAAAGCAGGTCAAAAACTAGCTCGGAAACTGCTGCCACGTTATACAGGACCATGGAGAGTTTTGAGACAACTATCACCTGTCAATTTTGAAATACAACAGGTAGGGAAAACCAAAAGCCAAATTGTCCACGCCAACCGGCTAAAGATATACAAGAATATGGACATAAATGACGCCTGTAGAAAAACCACCAAAGAAGAGATCCCGACAGAAAGCGAGAAAAAACGCCCTAGGGAGAGCGAAAAAGAACCGTTAATATTGGACATGAATTATTGTATCACTCCCGAAGAGTTAGAAAAATATCACAAATTAAATGACATCCACGAACCCCGTATAGGAAATGAAAATACGGTAGGACCTGAACACGTTTCGGAAGTAGCGCCAACTCCTAGGTTAAACGACCTACCCCTAGAACAAGTAGAAAATTTAGAAACTAATAAACTCAGTGAAACATCGGACGATGATAGGGAAAGCATCCCTGAAGTAACCCATGGTTACCAAACAAGGTCGCGGGGACATGTACCTGAGGAACCTTGGATTCTGTCAAAAACCGGCAAACATCATTAAAACAATAACCTCATGTAAAAATGATAATGCGCTGGGAATGTACTGAAAATGTGTATGTATATATAGTTTTTAATTAATTGAGAAAATCTAGGAGATGTATGTATGTATAGGATACAGTGTAACCGTGACCTAAATTTAACAAAAACAAAAAAATAATTTTTTTTTGTTTCCCTTGCCAAAACATAATTTTAATTGTTTCTATTACCTGGGACGTTAATAGAGACAGCAATTCCAAGTGAACCAGTGCGGAGAAAAACACGAGACTATACCGCTAGCCTAACCCGGTCAGCTGAACAATAAGTGAAGTTAATAGCCGTGATTATAAACATTGAACTATTATACCTGAAGCGCGGTCACACCCTCCGAAATTCCCGAGTCCCTTTTTCACAAATCTCCGAGACATCTGCTTTGTAACAAGATATGACGTAATCTTCCAAAAGGGCGAAGCACGCAGGTCAAACACTCGAAATTAAGGAACAAGTGTAGGAAATGGGCCCAACGATGGATTTAGTCCAGATGTGCTCAGCCGACTCCGTATCGACAGAAAATGAAAAGATAAGAATTACCAGGTCAAAGACGCAGTTAAAAATAATCTTGATACTGGGGACTATTATTTTTAATTATGGAATTCCCGGTACAGCCGGATTAATAGCCTACGACTGTAGAAATCCAACCGCCAATATTACTGCGATATCGTTAAGAGATGTACAAAAATGTCCCGAATTGTCCAATGCATACAGCGTGCAGGATCTTCGTGTATACGCGGTTGAGAAACAGAAATTTGAAACCATTCATGTTAAGTCCTGTTTAGTAGAAATTACTCAACTGATGGTTCACTGTGGTATGTTCTCACACTCAGCTATTATACCTGATAGCTTGATGACATTTATGCAAACCGTAGGAAAATCAGAATGCTTAAAAATACATCAGTATTTGGAATACCGAGGTTTTTACGGAGATATAATAAAATTACAGCCCAACACCACACAAACCGCGAGAATCGTGATGGCAGGAGAATTAGAGGAAAATGGTAAATGCCAAGGTGCCACTTATACCTTCCAAGGCAAGGTATATAAAGATGTTGTGGTTACTGCAACCGCAAAGATCATTTTGAAAGATTATTCCGCAATCGCACACCTGGATACCAATACAATTAGTTTAGAGAACCAACTTTCTTGCGAATTTAGTACAGGATATTGTATGGATGCGTTCCAAGGAGAAATAGCCTGGGACCCTATAAAACCTCATGAATGTAGAAGGTACCGACAACTATACGAAGGAAAGGCCACTAAAGTCATAGAGAAACTAAGTCAGACGGACATAAACCAATACATGGTTATTGAAGACAGGACGAAACTATTTGCCGTGCAATTAATTAAAAAGAAGCGAATTTGTGATTTTGAAATGTGGTTGACAGAACATCCCAGAATACTAATCATCGAATTACCAAGAAATACGACCCCAGCTCAGGTGAATTTCGCTATCACCTCAGGAGAACCAACTGCGGATATAATAACTTATGTGAATTCGAAAATTCTTATATATCGAGCAATCGTTTAAGAGGAGTATGAACACGATGCTCGCCGACACTATCCACCGACGATGTATATTAAAACGAGAAATTCTAAAAAAATTGATTATTGATGGCACAACAATCCCCGAATATCATAGCGCAATTACTATCCCAAGACCCAGGATATATTGCAAAAATAAATGGAGAAGTACTATATTTGTTGAAATGCACACCTGTTATAGTCCAAATCAGGAGAGAAAAAAACTGTTACCAAGAATTGCCTGTGACCTATTTAAACAAAACATACTTTATGGCGCCGTTAACAAGAACTATACAGGAAGTAGGGCAACAGATCGAATGTTCTTCAATCATTCCCGCCAAATATTATATAGAGGGTACTTGGTTAGCCTACGACCCCTATCCCATAGCAGGAAACCCCCCTGTAGAATTATCCATAAGTGAAGAACAACAAATGCAACTAGCCAGAATACAACCTATTGGTGATGGTGGGATATACACAACAGAAGAAATGAGACAAGCCCAAGAAATAATACTTTTTTCGTCCGAAAGACAAGCAGTAAATAATATTCTGATAAACAAAATGGCCAATAAGCCCGTAACAAATCAAGGTTTTTCTACGTTAAACTTATTCAACCCCGAGGAGATAGAAAAATTAGCCAACAGCACGATGAAAAAAATATATGGAGTATTCACCTTCATTGGAGATGTAACCAGCAGTTTCTTAGGGATATATTTTTGCATAAGGATAATAAAATTCTGTATGGAAACAGCCATAAATATGATAGCCATACACAGAATCACGGGATGTACCTCCATGTAATCGCAGCTTTTTGGGATACGTTGACTCTACTTGTAATCAATCATAAACTACCCCGACAAGTTCCTGCAGAAATGCCGACGGATAGCATTCTCACGGTTATTGAATCTCAACCTACCCAGACTGGCATTGAGATACCACCCAATCAGCCGAAAGAAACAATTTATGCGACGATAAAATCACATCCATTCAAAGGCCTATCTTGGACCCAAGAAACGAAAAATATATAATCCAAATAGATAAGGACATTTTATTACCCCTACGCGACGCTTGACTGAAAATTACCATAAATAATATGATCCCCATGTCCCGTAACCAATAAAAATAATCTTTCTCCAGTTCGCGATAGTGAAGCTAAGAAAATGTGACCTTTTAAATGGATATTAAAAAATAAGTGCCTCCACCCTAAGATAAGATAAACCACCCTAAAGATAACCCTGTAATAACAAAAATCTGACTCAAAAAACACTTAACCCCGGGTGAGAACTGAAACAAAGAGATAAAGATTCTCTATAAATACGTGTGTGGAACTAGGTTAAACATTATTGTGCTCCGAGCTTATATACGAGTCACTACGTTCATCAGCCAACAAATTGTTGTGAAATAAAAACCAAGCGTGCTTAAAAAAGTTATCACCGACAGCTACCCATGGAGATGCTGCTAGACTCCGTAAATGAAATTTCCAGTTTCAACACGAGGCGAAGTATCCTGAAGGCTTCCGTCAACAATCTGCTCTACGACGTAAACACATGGAAGCAGAAACCGCCCTCCGAACACGTGCGCACTCACACCGCATTCTCCATTTTGCACTTTAATCGCCATCATGCGGAATACATGCGCCTATTGGAAACCCGGAATATTACCCAGTGTGATTGTTTCCACTGCCAAACAGAGAGTACCCGGAGTTTGCAGTCCACCACCGAAAACCATGGCCCGAGGACAGCCCAGACGAAGACCAAGTTGCCAGCTCGAGCATAATCACCCTTGCTTTCAACAAGGCCATTGCACCCACGACCGAGTGACAGATAACGGTTCTTTTCCTCAAATAAACTCTCAATAGTGAACAGACATTATTTCTTATTCGAATTTTGTGCATGCCAACTTTTTCTTGTTTTTTTTTTGTGTGTGTATTGTTTGTTTTTTTTTATTTTATTTTTGTTATTTTTAATAAACTTCTGGATTTAGTAATACAACAATTAGCGCAGATTATCATTTTATAGGTAACAACAAAAAGGTGACCTCCAAACATAGACAAAGAACCATGTATTTTAAATCAATAAAAGAAAAAAGGTCCTAATATTCAAAGTAGAGACCTTTTTTAACAGGGAAGGGTCGATTTGTTATGATCAATCCTTGAAAATCAAACTTGCCACCTGATATTATTTATTAAGAACGTCACAGCCAGATAAGAAAAATCAGTTTCAATAACACTCCCAAAACAACGTCGTAAATTTGACACACGTCCAAAGTCGATAAACACAGGGCAGTTAAAAGAAACATAAATCTTTACCCGGAAAGACATTAATAACTAGATAACGAGAGCATCACTAACCAGCATCATTAATTGAAGTAAACAAACCCGAAAGTCACCGGAAATATGCAACGTCTAGACTCATAATTCACCCTTGTGTGGTCATTAGTTCAGCGACCATCAGACAGCCCACCATAAATTCCTGTCATTCAGTACAATTTTTACCCATTCATAACATAGATAAGCATCGCGGTTCACTCATGAATATATCCGACAAACACGGTCCTTATCAGTCGTACGAGCCACCCCTTTATCGGTTCTTACCAACCAATTAGCGGAGAGAAAAAACAAAAGGTATTACCTAAATCCCGCCCCTAGCTTCTGTTTCGAAGATCGTATAAAAGACTCCAGAAGCCGAAAGAAAAGTAGTTCAATTCAGTAGCCCGTTCAGTAATCACTTATATTAGACGAAAAGCAATACAGTATGCCTTCACCGTAGGGCCAGTGAAAAGTGTCACGAGACTAAAATCCGTTCATGTATAACAAACTTGATAAATTGATACGAACATGTCATCTCAGTAAAAATGTTTCAGTGTAAAACAATCATTTCCAAGATATTTAAAGACAAATCTACTCCCCCTAAAACGAATTAATCTAAAGCATCGTGAAAGTACCGCAGACGAGATTATCCTATTTTAGTGTGTTTCCAAGTCAACTGACTCTCTATTTCGTTTCGCCAAGACCTAGACAATAATTCGCCCTGTAAAATAATCCGGAAAAGACCAGTGACCCCCAGGTAAACTAAATAATCCGCGTAATCTGGAGAACCCATTCGAGTGAGAATCGAGGAGGACATGATAGTTGGACTCAGGTAATAACTTCCCATTATTGAAATTGATGTTTTGGCTACTTCTTATTATTATACGACGTTTTTACTAGTCATGTTATGCATACATATATCTCTAATAGAAAGGAACATTTTCGAGTGGTGATAAACTATGCCTGTTATCACATAATACCAAAATACATGGTACCTAGTATTCAAGAGTAAAATTGGTCATGTTGTTGCTTATATCGAATGTTTATCCGTTTGTTTGATGTAATAATTATATATATTTATATAACTATAATTTGGTAAAAAGCCTTACTAAGTGGTACAAAAAAATAAGAGAATGGTATATACGGGAATGAAGTGATTTCATTTGTAGATATCTCAATTCCCCTACATACTTTGTTAATTTTCAGTATATGTTTTCTTTTATTTTATCTATTTTTTTACTAGTAATAATTATTTTGCCTAGTTGTTTGAATGCCTACCAAATCACTTGCATTTTAAGTGGGATGATAGTTTTTCTTTTGTGTGTTTTCTTTTTGTTTATTATGTTCCATGGTTTAAATGAATATAAGTCTTATGAATCCAAGTGCATTTTATTGATATAGAGTTCAGCGAACGGTACATATTTCTAAATAAACAACCTATGTTCTCTGGGTAGTTATAGAGAAATTGCTGAACGTAGCCGCTCGCGTTCTGTAATTTCCGTGCTATTATTTATCCAAATATTTGCCGTCTCTACCCATCAAAGCTGTAGCTTTGCGAGCAACTTTACAAACAAAGGACAAATCGAGTATAGGTTCCCTATATTAGAAGCGTCCTTAGCGTCGAGGGCCAATTATAAGGAGAATTGCCCCTACCAAACCAGTGGCGTTACCGTGGTTTTTCTCGGTGTACCAGTGGGAACAGGTGAGGAAATTCGATTCCTGGAATAATAGGCCAGCAACGTAACAGTGACCTTGACGGAGTTCGATGAACGATTAAGTCTTTTCGAATTGAGATATCAAGGATATATGAAACTGTCAAATCCTTTGCGATATCGTCCATCATATACTTCTGATCTTTATCAATGACAAGGAATCCATACTGATCATCCCAACAATTCACGCACATCTTTGAAATTCTTTGAATGTGATATCGGGCGAGACGTGATCAGAGAAAATATGATGTAAGTTCATCTCGTCTTGCTTGAATATGACGATGAAGTTGGTATTGTCACGCACTAGCTGTTTGGGAACTCGTGAATAGGTCTGTGCGAGATAGAAGCAATCAACATCTTTATGGCGTCCCATACAGAAATATGATCGGATAATATCCAGCTTTTCACAAATCACATCATCAAAAATGAAAACTGAATTTGGTTTGGCATCAGAGGGTTGCACAATGTCTGCATTATTACTGAATGTGAAGAAACCCAATCCATTTATTGGCGCTAACACATTGCGCAAGTATTCATATTTCGGCTGATTCAACGACTTTGAATAGAGATAAACGTTTGCAAACGCAACCTTGTGGATGTGTCGGTAGAGATATCATGGCATTTGTCTTTCCGCAATTTGACGGACCGATGATTAGCGAGCGAACAGATGATGGAAGTAGTGGACCATGTCTCAATGAGTTCGCCCCATTTAATCCAGTCCCGATTTTCTCATCTAAATTATCTACTGCAAACTCTTCTTTTTGCTTGACAATGCGCATTGTTTGACGGTTCGACACTTACTTATGCAAGATGTGTGAGATATATTTCATTTAAATGTCTTCCACCACACGGAGCAGACGTAAAAGCAAGAGATCGAATAATAAAAGAAAAGGTCGAGGATTTGTAAATTCTTTAATTAATAAATTGCCGTTTGAATTGCATTTACCTGGAGGATATCCATATTGTGGACCTGGAACTAAATTACAAAAACGATTGGCACGCAACGATCCAGGCATCAATAAATTGGATAGGGCTTGTAAAACACACGACATTCAATATTCGGAGAATCTCGACGATATTGAAGCCAGATATAAAGCAGACAAACAACTTGAATACAGTGCTTGGGATAGGGTCAAATCGAAGGACGCAAGCATTCGTGAGAGAGCAGCCGCTCTACTCGTCACCAACATAATGAAGGCAAAAAGGCGTTTCGGTATGGGTTGTAATGTAGACAATGTCAAACGAAGGAGAAGAAATAAATGGAAGAAAAATGGACGTAATAAAATCAGAAAAGTAGCATTCGGAGCAGGAATTATACGAAAAGTTCGGGATGAATTACACAAAGCTGGAGGTAATCAATTCGTGACAAACAATAGAAAGATGGCCACAACAATGGCATTGAAAACAGTACGTGAATATTTGAAAGCAGCAGGCGGAAAGAAAAAAATTTGCACATCTCGCATAATACCTATTCCGAAAGTTGGTGGAATTTTACCATTGATACCAATTTTTGCCGGATTGTCTGCATTGGGTAGTTTGGCCGGTGCTGCTGCAGGTATAAGCAGAGCTATAAATTCGGCAAGTGCGAGCAGAAATGATTTGAAAGAGGTGAAACATCATAACAGAAAGATGGAGGCGCTAGCTTTAGGAAAAAAGGGTAGTGGTATATTCTTGAAACCATATCGCAAAGGCCTCGGTATCTACCTCAAACCATATATATTAAAAAACTAATTGATGCCCTTCCTCTTGAACCTCTCAAAAATATAGATCTTACATATTATGCCAAACAATTGAAAATTCCAGATTTTCGTGGTGTGTTCAAGCGTGATAATTTGCCAGCCTCAGGACCACGTAATCATGAAACAGCCATCATCAATTTGGATGGATTCAGCGGTCGAGGAACACATTGGGTGGCATACAGGAAAATTGGAAGAGTTGCAACATATTTCGACAGTTTTGGAGATTTACCCCCACCAGTGGAGTTGGTCCATTACTTCCGGAAAAGTGCACATGCAGTTGAAAAAATTATGTATAATTATGAACGTGAGCAGAAATACAATACAGTTGTGTGTGGACACTTATGCTTGAAGTTTCTCTCTCTTCCAATCACCCGAAAATACTAAAATGGATTTCACGCCAGAAATGGATCGAGAGGCTATTAAGAGAATGGGGCATTCCCTCATCGCATATTCAAGATCACGCAGCTTGAAAAAAATGAGTAAAGGTCAACTTGCAGATATGCCCAAAGAGGTCATGATTTCTTGTGCAGCTAATGAAATTACATAGGTTTGGGAAATACTTCCCAAACACCTCCAGGAAGCTATTGATATTTTAAAATATAAATATTGCTATGAGCATCATATGGACAATGCAAGTGTTGGAACATCAAATTCCAGTGATGTGAATGACGGACCCATACCTCGAAAACTATTTCGTTGTTATTGCACCATCGATGATTGTAATATTGGCGCCAATAACAATCAAGTTGAATTGGGACACACAATGCCGCCGAGGAAATGAAGAAAATTATATCACATGTGTTGTGAACAACAATTAAATGATCATATGAATGCAATCAGTCATGTCACGAAAGTTCGAGCTACAAACTGTTGGATCCAGCGTCTTGAGTGCAGACTTCTACCCACCCATCGAGCTGGATAAGAATAGCCGTTATGGATTGGGGCTTTTGGGATTCTATGGATGCAACACAATGTCAGAGACGAAAGTTCCACAAACTGTTATTTCCAGCATTATACCGTC
>JAFIRS010006802.1:0-31744 GCA_018342105.1 Gonioctena quinquepunctata | reverse complement strand
AAGCAATAAAGATGGGGAATTCTTAGAATCGGCACGCTCGAACCGTGGGAATATTTTGTACAGTCAAGGTCAAATTATGATGCAATCATTTGCCGCGAGAAGTATAATCAAACATATCAAACGTCAGCGTATGGAGAGAGTGGTTGCAATCGGATGAAAATTTTTTCTTTGTTAACGATGAGCGGTTATATTTTTTCTTTCTATTTATGGTTGAGTCCCAGGCCCCCATGAATAAGTCAAACATCAGTGACATGCTCCAGAGACCGTTGAACACCCTCAGGCGGGGTCAGTCTTCCAATATTGAATATTAGTGGAATTCTTAACCTCAAACCGTAATTTTTCTATAGATGATTGGTTTTTTTCTCAACTTAACCTACAACCGCTATATTTTATTTTCTATACATGTTTAGGCCCCAATGCAGCTTCCACACATATCTCAGACCTCCGTAGTAGTCAACCGAGACCGTTAAACATTCTAGGCGGGTCGGCCCCCATTACATAAGTTTTTTCACACTTAACCTACAACCACTATATTTTATTTTCTATACATGTTTAGGCCCCAATGCGGCTTTCACACATATCTCAGACCTCCGTAGGAGACTCTCGATACCGATAAATACCCTGAGAGAGTTGGCCCCCATAACAGACATCTTGAAATTCCTAACCTATAGTCGCCATATTTTTTCTATATATGGTTGGCCCCCCAATGCGGCTTCCAGTTGTCATAGACCTCCGTGGCAGACTCCATATACCGCTGAAGAACCCAGTCGTTACCCCCCATAGCAGACATCTGAAATTCCTAACCTATAGTCGCCATATTTTTTCTATATATGGTTGGCCCCCCAATGCAGCTTCCAGTTGTCATAGACCTCCGTGGCAGACTCCATATACCGCTGAAGAACCCAGGACCCCCATACGACATCTTGAAATTCCTAACCTACAGCCGCCATGTTTTTTTCCAATGATAGGCGGCCATGTTTTTTTTTTCTCTTAGCGGCAGCCATGTTTTTTCTATATATGGTTGGCCCCCCCCAAAACGATCCCCCATAACGTTCCCAGCTGTCTCAGACCTCAGTGACAGGCCCCAAACCAGTAGCGGTGCCATGTGGCGGGAGTAACCGGAGAGCTGGTGATTCATTAGTCCCAACGTTCTGATTGGCTGCTGGAGAACTAGACATCTGTCACAGAAACCCACGTTGACTAGCGGCTCTTTTGATCTTCTTTTGATCTTCCGTTCCCCGACGGAGAATGTTTACGAGTAGTAAACATTATTTTTCGTTCCGTTTCTTCGCATATGCGCTCGTGTTAGCAAAGTGAGTTTTCGATTTGCACCTTATAGAACCAGCTTCTGCAATTGAAAATGGTTAAACTATAATATATGGTATATTTTTGAAATCAGGAAAAAGATCCTACCATAAAAACTTTTTAACAAAAATTAAACCAGAAAAAATCAACTGAAAAGCAAAAAATAAAATAAACCTTCTTAGTCTAAATGATAATTGATCTCCTAAACTAATGTAAGTAACTGATTTTGAGTCGGCGCCAAACAAACAATTATCGAAGATCATTATCTATGGAAGAAGTCATCAAAACGCAGCCGTGCATCTCGCTGTCATCATTTTACGCTTTACCTAATTCAATTGCTAGTTTGTTTGGCGCCGACTCAAAATAAGTTACTTACATTAGTTTAGGAGCTCAATTATCATTCAGACTAAGGTTTATTTTATTTTCTGCTTTTCAGTTGATTTTTTCGTCGTTTTAATTTTTTGTTAAAAAGTTTTTATTTTTTACTTTTCAGTTCCGTATTTCGTCGGATTAATTTTTTGTTAAAAAGATTTTATTTTTCATTTTTTTGTGGCTTAAATCTACCAATTACTACCTACTTGTTTTTTGATTACTTCCAAAATACTTACTTACCCACCTTACTTCAACTATTACCAGTTAAATAATATGATTATCTACTTCTACTATTTGTTGTAATATAAATTATTTTCGTTTTTCTGGTTAGTTTATTCCATTACTTTGTATATCATTCCATCCTCTCATAAAATATACTGATTTTGACGGAACAAGAATAATGTCAGTAGCGATCTGTCATTGTCAACTACGTATGTGTGTACCAATGTTCACTAGTGAAAAATCAATTATCCCCTATTTTTCTACCCGTAAGGGTGGCTAATTCCTTCCGAAATCCAAATATAAGGTATACCCTATCTATTAAAAAAAGAATCATCCAAATCGAAGAACCCAGTACAAAGTTATGCCTGATAGAATCGGTTAACGGACCAGAATTCAGAGGAGGAGTGATCAATATCCTTCATTTCGCTACCCTTAGGGAAGGATTTCATCTTTTAAATTCAAATGGGACTAAAATCGAAGTACACCCTATCCACTGAAAAAAGAATTATCGGAATCGGACGCCTCAATAAAAAGTTATGCGTGATCATATATAAAAAATATGATGGAAAAACATAAAATATACGGGTCGAATAGAGAACCTCCTCCTTTTTGGTTTCGTCGGTTAAAAAATTCAATAAAATACAAGGTATCCCATTAAAAATAAATATTCCCTGAAATCTGCACGCTACTGTATTTTTGATAGCATTTTATCAAAATTCACCACACAACTTTTACATCCAACCTTTTTTTCTATAAGCAATAACAACGATGATAAGGGGTGGGTAATTCATAGTGAATTACCCGGTACAAGTTTGTCAATGTAAAATTAAAAAGATAAACATAAATAAAAATTAAAATTTATTTTGAGAAGTTATAAACATCAAACGGAATACAAGTAAACTCACAGATTCATATCATATTACGATCGATTACAGCAGGTGGGCTGGTCATATATTCGTCCTCATTGTAGTAACATTTGGATGTTTGTTCATGTAGCTACTGTTTGAATTTTTGAGTTGTGAGATTCTTTACTGTATGTGGTAAGATGTTATGGACTTGGAGCATGGGGGAGGAGTTTAACGTGCAGCGCCGTAGTGGTGGAATCGGAAAAACGGATCCAGACAGTGTCACTTATTCCCATTTACCGCTGTGATAAAAAGGTTGTCTACAAAGTGCGATAGTTCAAATTTTTCAGTCGCAAACTTCAAAACGGCATTTGTATTGTGATTCGACGGGTAAAATCACAATATAAAACTCTTTTCAACTTGACAATAAATTATTTGTAAACACTACGATGACAGGCGAATTACGTATTCGCAGTGCAGGTGTCAGTAGGTTAAATGCGGTTCGCAGACTACTTGTCTCAATCTGCACTTTATTCATACTAGGACAATTTCTGAAACCGGCGCTCAATTTAATTCAAAGGTTATACATGCCGAATCACAATGCAACTGCAGTTTTCACGTTTGTAATAAACAAATTCAAAATGTTGCACTTTAAAAACACTCTATTTATCACAGGGGCAAATACAGATAATTTGCGCCATCTGGAGTCAGTTGCCCGATTCCGCCACTGCAGCGCCACTTTCAAAAATTAGATGCAGATTTATGCAGTCTATATCTTGAAGGTCTCATAAGTTCTGCGTTGCGAGTACTGTAATCATGGTGGTATGTGTTAAATTAACCTTTTATTTTCGTGAACTCCAAGAAGCGATTGGTAAATATATAAAGTCGGAAGGAGCAAAATACCTAGATTTTTTAATATGAGACGGCATGTGTGTTTGTAATCTGCGTTCGTAATTCTTCTCACTGCTTTTTTCTGCAGTTTGAATACTCTTTCAGACAATGAGGAATTACCTCACAAAATAATACGATAGCTGAGATGCGAGATGAAGAAAATATAGGATGCAGTCAACAAAATAGTAGGACTTACTATGGATTCAAACTGTCGAAGCATTGAAAGTTTGGAGCATAAGTCGATATGACTGTGCCAGTTGAGGGTGTTATCTATAGTGATCCCTTATCTCCTTCATTGGATTTATTATTAGATGAAAATATTAAGTTTTGAGTTTCATCTCTATTCAGCTTCAGAAGATTTCCGCTGAACCATTATCCGCGTGATTTTCTAAATGCTTCATTGTTATAATTAAATTTTGATAGTTTCCATCAGAGCATATACTTGTGCTATCATCTGCAAAGGTAACATATGATGGAAGAAGTCATCCATGTAAATAATGAATAGGAGTGGCCCCAGGTCAGAGCCTTGGGGTACTCCTATTTTTACAAGTTTTTATTTAGTTTCACTTGTTAGTTCGTTAGTTAGAGTCAAATCTTGCAAGTGAATTTTAACCGACTTCTAGTCGTCCGATTGATATGAAATTTGGCAGGAGTTCATAATTCTGGTGACAATGCATTATAGAATTTTTGTTGAGATAAAAAACAAAATGGCGGCTCCAAAATGGCGGACGAGATTTGTAATTATGGTCCGATTTGATTCGAAATTGGTATGTGGGTGTTTTCGGGGTCGAAAATTATGAATTGTCCTGTCAAAATTTATATATTAAAGATGGCAGCTCCAAGATGGCGGGCAAATTTTGTGATTATGATCCGATTCGATTCAAAATTGGTATGTCGGGGTTTTCGGGGTCGGAGATTATGAAATGATTGTCAAAATTAACAAATTCAAGGTGGCGGTCCCAAGATGAAGGAGTTTTGTGATTATGGTCCGATTCGATTCAAAATTGATATGCGGTGGTTTTCGCAGTCGGAGATCATGATTTCTTTCAGTTCAAAACTCACAGGAGACCTTGTAATAACGATGATCTATTAAAAATGAACAGATTGCGGCGAACTAACTAAAGAGCCAAAAATAAAATTACTAATTAAAAAATATATTAAAGACAAGCTTTTATTTAAGCCATGTACTAAAACGTATGAAATAAGTATAAGTCATCGCTGACAATGATTCAATTATTTTTTTGTTGAATTATTTGGTTTCAAAAAGCTTGTCGCACGAATTATAATAAAATTAATACTTCGCCAAGTTGTTACTTACCAACCGATCATTGTCCAATGAAATTAATTCGTACCTACTTTTATGAATACTTTGTAAAAATTAAATACTTTGACAAGTTCTTACTTACCAACCAATCATTGCCCAATCAAATTAATTGGTACCTACTTTTTTTAACAAGCTTTTTGTAACCAAATAATTTAAGAAAAAATAATTAAATCATTGTCAGCGATGACTTAAACTTATTTTATACGTTTGAGAACACGTCTTAAATAAAAGCTTGTCTTTAAAAAGTGTTTTCATTATTTATTTTTTACCAATTCGTATCCAGATGCCTCGTTATTGTTGAGGCGTACGAGATGCGGTTGTGAAGGTGAGACTGAAAAAGGGATAGTAGAATTCCCCTCACGGCGTAGTCCGAAAGTTTTCCCAAAAAAATATCGTGAGAAATGCAGTCGAAGACTTTGCTCACGTTAC
Organism: Gonioctena quinquepunctata; assembly: GCA_018342105.1. NCBI lineage: Eukaryota > Metazoa > Arthropoda > Insecta > Coleoptera > Chrysomelidae > Gonioctena > Gonioctena quinquepunctata. The sequence continues at coordinate 26,356 of JAFIRS010006802.1, read as the reverse complement.
AGACGGTTACCGCGGTTAACTGCCCTTTCTCTATGCCCTCGATTACCTCTCACAACTCTAGTTACTGCTTGGATGGTCGAGCATTTTTTTCTGAATCCATATTGGTCTTTGTTCAGAAGATGCTTGTTTTCAAAGTACATTTCCAACCTGTTTCAAATTATTATTTCAAATATTTTACCAAATATGGGTATAATGGAAATCGGGCGGTAATTTTCCAATGTATCAAAGTCCCCTTTTGCGAAGATAGGTATTATCTTAGTAATATTCACCGCATCAGGAAATATTCCCTCAAATATACAGGCACTGTACAAAGTGGTCAGAGGCTCCCAGTGCCGGATTTAGGGAGGGGCTGTGGGTCTATTAGCCCCCGGCGGTAAACTTTAGGAGGCGGCAAAGAAAAAGCAAGCAGCAACCTTCAAGCAAACGCGCAAATCGCGAACGCAGCGACCGCCACATCAAAAGGACATAGTTTTGTGAACATTATATTCACTTTGATCTCGAGCGGCATCAATACAGGCGGCTGGTGGCTGCAGTACATACTTTTCTTTGAAGAAGAAGAAAGAAAAGGTGCCAGCTGTATTCTATTTGTTTCGTCTAACTCAATAACTAGAAACAAAACGAGTAACCAGTGTTCAGTATTTAATAGGTAGTCGTTGGTAAATATTGAAATTTGAATTTAATAAGTTATCTGAGTTAAAAAATGAGTGAAAAAGAAGGTGGTGCATTCTGGAAATGGCAGAAGATGAATAAACAGAAGAAGTTATCGAGAAATGCCCTAAAATAAATTTCTTTTTTCTCAATTCGAATGAGAATAAGAAAGAATTAAAATCGTCTCCGGGAACTTCGCGTTATCAAGAAGTGAATGCTGTGAATGGTAAGTTTCATAGTTTTTCATATCCAATGCCATTTCGGTAGTAGATGAGCAAGCGAAACTGATATTGATAGAATAAATATTTCAGATCTTATTCAAACTTTCTACAACAAAATATGAACACGACTACGGGACTACGACTATGCGTTATGCGTTTTTTTTCAAGGATTAATCAAATGAAAACAAATTCATAATTAGGGTTTAAAAAAAATCTCGATACTGTACTTTATAACTTTATACTTTATTATAAAAATAATACTGAATATCGATGCAAAAAACTATCGATTTTTAATATCAACAGTGGCTTGTTATTAGAGCCAAATTTTGATGATTCCATTGATAGTTCGTATCAAAAAAAGTATTTATATAAAAAAAAATTGTTGTTAGGTTTAAGTTGGTGAAATAAATAAAATGTGTTTCTTTATATGTAATAATTTATTGTTATAGTCATATCTTATGAGAAAAAAAACAATAAATGGGTACTTTGAAACTAACAAATAATACTAATTGGCGGCGGCATTGTAAGAATTAGCCCCCGGCATAAGTGAGTATAAATCCGGCACTGGAGGCTCCACTATGTACTGCATGGAATCTTTGATTATCCTGCTATTTGAATCATATACGTCAGAGCAGCTGGAGTGTTTCAGTAGAGTAATCGCATTGAATACTTTTGAATTTGTTATAGGTTCAAAGTAAAAGGGTACAATTTGGGCTTCAACTCATCATTGATTGAAGTTAAATTAAAATAATCATCACTGCCATCTAATTGTTCGATTATAATTCCTGCTATTAAAATACATTATATTCGTGTGCATTGATATTTTCACTCAATTTTTCATTATTATGTTTATTACTCTCGAACTCCAGCTATCCTTGATTTTATTACTCGAGTTTGACAGAAATGCTTTTCGTTTAGTTTCAGTTACGGATTTTTTATATTTTTTATTCAGTTTTTTAAGGTTTTCTTAGGGGCTGGTTCATTCGATGAGTCAAAGATAACTTTAACAGTACATAGTAAGTTTCTCATTTCTCTCAGGTTTGCAGTGTACCAGTTCACGAGTGTGAATAATTTGCTGACCAAAAAATAATCCTACCGACCAGAACCTTGAGATATATTTAAACGCTGAACTATAAAACTGAGTCATGCATGATGAGGTGTTCGTGCCACTGTAGAAAAATCAAATCAACCCTCATTTAGGGGTGGTTTATGATTTATAACTTTGCTGACCGGGAGTATCCGATAAAGTTATTTCATTATAACGCTGGAATATGATTAAAAAAACGTACTCTTTGTGGTTTATGTGAAGTTAGCCACACTTTTCCAGCCACGGTTTCTGACGTGTAGACTGTTGTCTGTGGGATAGCGTGTTTTCACTCACAGTGTTGCCAGATTGATCAAATAAAATCTGAATTCGATAAAACAAACCCAGCCACACTTTCTAATTGAATGTGCATAGTGTGTATAGTATCCATCCTTTGAACTGACCATGGATTTGCCTTGCGAATGAGTGGGTTGCGCTGCCACGAAAATAAAAAACCATTGGAAAGAGAGCAACAAAAATGAATGCAAGAAGCACTATATGCATTTTTCGGACGTTCGTTAATAGGAAAAACAAAATTCTCGGGCTGAGGAATAGTCTAGAAAGAGTTGGGCTGCGACGAAACGAAAAATACTAGGGGAAACAATCATCAAAATGCAAGAAACACAATAAATGGATTTCTTTGGAGCCGTTTATAACAGCAATATTTTTTGAATAATTTCTCGGAAAAAAAAGGTGGAATTTTTAGGCCTTTTTAACGGGAAAAAAATTAAAAAATTTGGAATTGAAAGTAAGAGTAGCGCTGCCACGGAAACAAGAATACCATTAGAAAGGGGACATCAAGATGCATAGACAATAATGAACGGCTTTCTTTAGACGGCCGATTATAACTGATAAAAACAATTAAATAATTTATCGGACTATAAAAAGTCAAGAAAGAGTCGCGCTGCCACGAAAAAACAAAAATACCATTGAAAAGAGGATATCAATATGCATGGAATTTCCGATGGCTTTCTTTGGACGGCCGTTTATAACGGAGAAAAAAATTAAAATAATTTCTCGGACTATAAAAAGTCAAGAAAGAGTCGCGCTGCCACGAAAACAAAAATACCATTGAAAAGAGGATATCAATATGCATAGAATGTAATCATGGCTTTCTTTGGACGGCCGTTTATAACGGAGAAAAAAGTTAAAATAATTTCTCGGACAATAAAAAGTCAAGAAAGAGTCGCGCTGCCACGAAAACAAAAATACTATTGAAAAGAGGATAACAATATGCATAGAATGTGATCAATGGCTTTTTTTATACCGCCGTTTATAACGGAGAAAAAATTAAAATAACTTTTTGACTATAAAAAGTCAAGAAAGAGTCGCGCTGCCACGAAAACAAAAATACCATTGAAAAGAGGATATCAATATGCATAGAATGTATCAATGGCTTTCTTTGGACGGCCGTTTATAACGGAGAAAAAAATTTAAATAATTTCTCGGACTATAAAAAAGTCAAGAAAGAGTCGCGCTGCCACGAAAACAAAAATACCATTGAAAAGAGGATATCAATATGCATAGAATGTAATCAATGGCTTTCTTTGGACGGCCGTTCATAACGGATAAAAAATTAAAATAATTTCTCGGACTATAAAAAGTCAAGAAAGAGTTGCGCTGCCACGAAAAGAAAAATACTATTGAAAAGAGGATATCCATATGCATAGAATGTAATCAATGACTTTCTTTGGACACAGTCCAAAAGTAATATTTTCAGACTAGAGTATGCCTCCACCGATAATGCTTTATTAAGAATTAGTCCTTTTTTCAGATTCCTCCAAGGGGTTGCGATGGAAGAAAAAGAAAAGAATATTCAAGATGATGATGATGAGTATTCCAAAAATATGTATGTCAACGCGGAATTTTTTCAATGTGGTAATGGAAAAATACGTACTATATGTCTCACTCTGGAGTACCTTAATGTTAGAGGATAACAATTGAAAAAGTAATGCCCCTATCGAACGATTTTTTGGTATTTTAAAAAACAGTATGCTTAAAAAACACATGCGACAAAAATGCAGCAGAGTCATAAGAAAATAAGGAAGTGTGTTCTTTTCATATATAAAGAGGAGAAACTAGAAATGAAAAATAAAAATGTAGCTTTCAAGAGACGCACAAAACGAAAAGAGAAATGCGCAGATGAAGGTTTCACATCACAAGAGAATTGGCAGAAAAGAAGGAAGAAGAAAGAAACTAATTTCAATGGGTCAACATTGACGAAAATATTGAATTCTAGGAATAAATCAAATGGAACCGTTGATCCTTGCCTCTATTGTGGAGTTGGACTTTCAGACCAAACAGCAATTTGGTATGGATGTGATAAATGTGAAGGCTGGGTCCACGCACTTTGTGAAAATTACCCTCCCGAAAATGAAAGCGATAAATATTTTCGTAAATTCTGTTTGGCAGCCAAGAAAAGTATCGAACAGCCGTTGTCAACTAACACCACTTCTTCGAAAATCCATTGCATAGAGTTTTTCGATAAGGAATACAAGAAATCTCTCGATGAATTACTGGATATTGAAAGAGAGACCAGGAATCAGTCTGAGTGTCCGCTTTGGGTCGAGGAAAGACACAAAAGGATAACGGCATATTTTTTTGGGATAGTTGTCAAAGCTAGCCTAGATTCCACAATCGAGAAAGTGGCATTGAAAATCATTACCCAGCCGAAGGTAACGTCGGAGCCAATAAATCATGGAAAAATCAATCAAAGTAATGCAAGAATAGCGTACGAAAATATAAATAATATTCATTGCGAAACTGCTGGATTAGTTATTCATGAAGATTTCCAGTATATTGCTGGTTCCCCAGATGGGTTGTTAGGGGAAAACGGAATGATTGAAATCAAGTGCCCGTTCAAAATTAGAAATATGGATCCTGATATTGCTATCAAACAAGGACCTTCCATATGTTGACAATGCCAGCGGAAAACTGAAAACTTCACACGAGTATTCTTATCAAGTACAGGGACTTTTGGAAATAACGAATAGCGACTGGTGCGACTTCAGAATCTATACTTCCAGGGGCATCAAAACTGAGAGGATAGCGAGGGATAAAAATACTTGGGAAGTCTTTCTGAATAAGGTACAAATATTTTTCAACTTTCACATGCTACCCCATTTAGCATGTATAACGAAAACACCTCTTTTATATAAATGGAAAAGCGAAAACTCTATAAATATCTTATACAATGGGCTAGTCGCAGACCACACATTTTATAGGGATATTGAGAAAAATTATATAATAGCGCATTTTGAGGAACTTTCCTGTACTGTTAATGAAGTGACCAGTGAGGATTTTCAAATTCTGTCCATAAATCAGTATCTTACGAATTTTTTAATAGACATCTAGAGCTCGTCCAGTATTGAAACGACCGTTTGGTAGATAGAGAGGGGGAAAACACGAGTGGACACGATTTGCTGTGCTACGGCGAATCTTCACCAGTGTCTTGGCATGCAGCGTTTGAAAGGTTAGATTTGTTTAAATAATAAATAGGTAGTGCAGTTATTCATTCAACTTCGCAATAGTTTATTCGTTACCTTGCAAAAATGTCTAGTGGTAAGTACTATTCAGTAGCGGAAAAAGAAATAGGAGTGTTAGGAAAGTTATAGGAGTCTAGTGAATCGCCTACACCAAATAATTTGGTACGCGTATGGAATTTCTGTTAATAGCCACAGTTAGACAATGGTTCGAGAATCTTCGAGAAAAATTGGTTGTTAGGTAGGGGAAGGCCAAAGTGGTCGTTTCAATACTGGATGAACTCTACCTGAATCCTCTGAATAGTGGCATCCAAGAGTACCAGGTTGTTCCGTGGTATCGAGACTTTTTTTATCCTCGGCAGGTGAAAACCATGATGATACAAGAATTTTTCGGATTAACAGTGATAAATTAGTTCTACCGGTATTACAAAACTATTCAGACGTTACTCCACAACCGAGTCTTCACCACTTCTGTCTCTGCTTGGTAGATTTTTCTAAAAAAGGATTCATATTTCTTAACCCTTCTCGTAGCACTGTAAAAGAATCAAGTTCATATATGAATAAATTCTTGAAATATTTGCAGTATTACGAGGAAGTTAATAACGAATTGATTGGAATTGATGATTGGTCTTGTAAATTATTGAGTCATGACAGACAAACAGATGGCTTCAACTGTGGCCATTTTATTTTATATTTCTTCGAAAGGTTCATTAATGGACAATCATTAGAAAAGGATATTGACATGATTCAATATCGAAATCACATACAAAATGTTATTATCAGGGCATCCGATTCAATAACGAATAGATGTTTGTTCTGCGGTTGATCGATACAAATATTTGGAATTGACATCCGGAGAAACAAATTTGCGACTTATGATTGCATTACTAATTGTACAGTAGTTCTCCATAGTCAAAATTCTAAACACTTCTTTATGTGTATTTCCATTTCCTCAACCCGACTCTTCGTCGAATTTTCACAGCCAGGAGAATAATTTTCATTTCAATTGAAAAGACGCGTCCAAATGAATTAATTTGTGTTTTAAATTTTGAGTCACTATAAAACATTTTTTCCTATTATAACGGCCGTCTAAAGAAAATCATTTGATATACTTCATTCATTTTGACGCCTCCCTTCCAATAGCATTCTTATTTTCGTTGCAGTACGACACTTTTTCGTTCTTATAGTCTAAGAAAATATTTTAATTTTTTTCTCCAAAAACCGCCAAAGTAAGCCATTCATTATCTCCCATGCATTTTCGCTTTCCAATGGTATTTTTGTTTTCGTGGCAGCGTGACACTTTCTTGGCGTTTTATAATCCTAGAAATTATTTTAATTTTTTTCCCTATTATGAACGGCCGTCCAAAGAAAGCCATTCTCCACCATCTATGCATATTGATATAATCTTTCCAGTGGTATTTTTGTTTTCGTGGCAGCGCGACTCTTTCTTGACCCTTTATATCCAGAAATTATTTTTTATTGATTAATTTTTAATGGTTTTTGGTTTTTACGCGACTCTTTCTTGACTTTTATTGTCCGAAAAATTATTTTAATTTTTTTTCTTCGTTATAAACGGCCGTCCAAAGCAAACCATTGATAACATTCTATGCATATTGATATCCTCTTTTCAATGGTATTTTTGTTTTCGTGGTAGCGCGACTTTTTCTTGACATTTTATGGTCCGAGAAATTATTTTAATTTTTTTCTCCTGTAACGTAAATAAACTAAACTTGGTTTTAATAATTTATTTCACACTTAAATCTACAACTTAATTTATATTACGCCACTGTATAGCTCAATCGTATGGGCTCGTTCAGACTGTTTGACTCCACTTGAGGGTTGCCTATTTATCTCCGATACAGCATTCTCGATGATTCGAATTCTGGCAGTTGGCGACCGGCATGTTCCAATTGTTTCCAATATTGACCGTTGTTTTCCGCGGCAGAGCGACTGGATGGTTCTCGAATATCTCCGGGGATGATCTCATCGTTGTAGATGGCAACGCGTGAGGCGACAGGTCCGGCCTAGGTTCGTTACATTGCCTCCTTCTTAAAGACATTTCGTCCCGAAATTTCATCCTTGGAGTGTGACGATATCTGCATGACTCCCCATATCTGCACCGTGAAGTTCGATGGAAGTAACACTCCACGGTCTTCATGATCGGTCGTGGAAGAGGGTTACAGCAAACCAAAATCTTGACGCCGCTGGATCTGAATATCGCCTCCAGCATACTTCTTATGACTCTCCAGTCCAACCCATCAATACCACAGGATAATTTTGGAATTGCTAGATCCACCAGATTCTGGTCCACCATAGTATCTCTTAGTTTGGTGAGACTCTTCCAGACATCTTCATGGGACGGTTTATCTTGGGAATGCCTCTTGGTAACTAGGTAGTAGATGTTTCTCTGGCCTTTCTTCAACTGTAGCACCCCACCAACTTCTGGATTCTGCTCCCGCAGTGTTTGGAGTTGACCAAATTTCTTGGAGAACACTACGGCGATGCCCCTGGACATTCGAAGATCTTCTGCCACACAGTGCGCTAGTGCGTAGTCAGCAGGCACCTCGAAAAGGTCTCGTGACTCCTCTCTAGTAACCCCATGTAAACTTTCTGCCCGTTTGAATACAAGGACATAAACTTCTCGAACGTCATATCATCCTCCGGTGGCTTGAGGGTGCGAACTTGGTCATGGTTTCCAGCGTAAGGGCCAACCTGTTGAAATGGACGACCCTTGATTTCCCTCGGGGTGGCTTATGGATTCGGTACACAAGGTCGTTTATCTTTTTCACGATTTTATACGGGCCTTCCCACGAGTTCCGCAACTTTGGTGATAGTCCACGACGACGTTTGGGGTTGTACAGCCAAACCAGGTCATCAACCTTAAATCCTCCAGCGTCGGCCTTGATGTCATAGGTCTTCTTCATTTTATCGCTGGCACTCTGGATGTTCAACCGGACTCGTTCGTGGATGTCGTCCATTCTCTGCCGAAGTTTGCTGACGTAGTCCTCTCCCGCAGTGTCTTGTCCTGGCGGTATCCCAAACTTCAGGTCACAAGGCAGTCGCAGTTCTCGGCCCATTATAATACTAGCAGGAGTTTGACCGGTTGACTCGTGTACTGCGGATCGATAGGCCATCAGGAACAAATGAAGATACTGGTCCCAGTCTCTTTGATGGTCAGAGACAACCTTGGACAAGTGGCGGTTGATCGTTCTGTTCATCCGTTCCACCATTCCATCGGACTGCGGATGTAGGGCCGTGGTTCTTGTCTTGCGGATGTTCAGCAGTAAACATATTTCTTGGAACAGGTTGGATTCGAAATTTCTGCCTTGATCCGAGTGCAGCTCCATTGGAATACCAAATCGACATATCCACTCTTTCACCAAGACGTTGGCGACGGTGATGGCTTCCTGGTTGGGCAGGGCATAGGCTTCCGCCCACTTACTGAAGTAGTCCATTGCCACAAGGATGTATTTATTCCCGTGGTCGGATACGGGAAACGGGCCGGCGATGTCAATGGCGATTCTCTCGAACGGGCTGCCTACGTTGTACTGACGCATCGGGGCCTTGGGTCGTATTCGAGGTCCATTGCTAGCAGCGCATACAGCGCACTTTCTGCACCAGTCCTGGACGTCAGCTTGACAATTGGTCCAGTAAAACCGTTGCCTCACTTTCTGCAGGGTCTTCGTCACTCCCAGATGTCCTCCAGCGACTCCATCATGGATTTCCCGCAGCACTTCCTCTCTTCTGTTCCTGGGAACAATTATTTGGTGTCTGTCTTCCCCACCAATATCGGCCTCCAACACACGTTTCAGGATCCCATTGTCCAGAATAAGAGAGTTCCATTGTGCCCAATAGGACTTAACAGCCGGCGAGTAACCTGCGACTTCCTGCCATGATGGTCTTCGATTGCCCTTCTTCCAGCTGACGACTAAGCCAAGGTCGGGGTCTTTCTCTTGGTCTTTCTGGATCTTGCTGTCATTCCAGTTTCATCCTTCCGCTGCGCCTCTTCCGCGGTTCTACAAAGTGTTGCTTTTCTTCTGCTCGTCGGCAATGTGAGCAATCATCTGGACATGGTCTTCGCGACAAGGCATCTGCATTCTTATGGCTAGTTCCGGCTCGATGTTCGATCTCGAAATCGAATTCTTGGAGTCTCTCGATCCAACGTGCTACTTGACCCTCAGGGTTTTTGAACTGTAAGAGCCATTTGAGAGCTGCATGGTCAGTTCTCAACAGGAATCTTCTTCCATACACGTACTTGTAGAAATGCTCCACTCCCTTTACAACAGCTAACAGCTCTCGCCTGGTGACACAGTAATTGCGCTCTGGTTTGCTAAGCGTCTTGCTGAAATAACCAATGACCTTCTCCTGTCCCTCCTGGATCTCGTCGAGATACACTAGACACGTGTTCCATGAGAGTCCCTTCAGCACTGTCTCCATCAATCTTTCGAATGTGGCGGGAGCATTACAGAGCCCGAATGGCATAACGGTGAACTGCCACAATCCTGAGCCGATGGTAAAAGCAGTCTTTTCTCGATCTTCCTGAGCCAGTTCTACTTGCCAGTATCCACTCTTCAGATCAAGGGTCGAGAAAATCGTGGAACCAGCCAACGTGTCTAGGGTGTCATCTATTCTCGGGAGAGGGTAACTGTCCTTCTTCGTGACATTATTAAGTTGGCGATAGTCTACACAAAGCGTGTCGATCCATCCTTTTTCTTCACCAGTACGACTGGAGGACCAGGGACTGTCAGATGGTTCGATAACTCCTTCTTTGTCCCATATCGCTGACTATTTTTTCTGCCTTGTCCTTCTTGGCAAGAGGAAGTCTTCTTGCTGATTGCGGGATCGGTCGGGCACCCCCAGTATCAATCTTGTGCTGGACCACATTAGTTCGACCCCCTTTTCCTTGTCCGCTATCGAAGATGTCTTGGTACTTTTTGACTAAATCTCTTAGTTTGGGCTGTTGAGCTGGTTTTTTATCTTTGGAAGAGATGGCAACTAATTTTTCTAGTTCTGTGGGCAAGTTGTTGGGTTGGCTAATCGTACCTCGTACGCCCTGGATCACAGATGAAACTGACGAGCAGTGCCCTAAAATTGTTCCTTTCTTTAAGGTCACTGGAAAGTAATTGACATTCATGACCCTTACCGGTACAAATTTTTCAGCACGTAACAGGGTTTTCCCTAGGGCAATCCCTCGTCCAATTTTCTCATCATGAAGTTTGGGCTCGAACATCACCACGTCTCCACTGCTCGCACTCCCGTCCAGGCTAGCCTCCAGGATGGTTTCAGCCCACTCAGGTACGCTTACGTCTTCAGCCAACAGCACACGGATCAACTCTTCACTTCTCCCATGAAGTACCAGCTCTTCTCCGTTGACACGTAGGACGCCGTCTTTGAAATCCAATTCAAACCCTCTGGAATTCATGATGTCCATTCCGATGATTGCATCGTCTTCGATGTCCGCTACAAGTGCCTGATGTTTCACTTTAGTGCTGCCCAAAATTATTTCAATCGGTAGCTCGCCATATACAGTAGCTGGCTCCCCTGTTGCTGTGCGTAGCTTCCAAGTTGTCGGTTCAATTCGTTCCGGTGTTCTGGCAAAGGAAGGCCCGATAATTGTCCTAGTCGCACCTGTATCTAGCAGCATGGTGCAAGGCTCATTATTGATGAGACCGTCTACGAAAACACCTCTGTTCTGTCGTTGCAGGATAGCGACATATGCGTTGTTAACCGGGGCTTGCTGGACACAGGCCGACGATTGCCCCTTCTCGTCGACCTTCTTTAGTTTTCCTGCATCGGAGTCGTGTTTTGAATGTTGGACATTTGCTACGCACATGTCCAGTTTTGCCACAATTCCAGCATCTTATCTGTCTTTTCTCAGGGAACACTTCCTTAATCACTTTCCTTATGGCAGCTTCCAAATTAGCAGGCTCCTGTGAGTCTTCCTCAATCATTCGGACTTTACTCTGGCTTTTGCAAGATTGTTTCGCTGCCTCGAATTCCAAAGCGCGTGCCAGTGCGTCTACGAGATGTGTTGGACGGGCTAGTGTCAACGCTTGTCTGGTTTCTTGGTCACGGAGTCCATCCAGGAATGCTTGAACCGCTAGTCGCTCCATTACATTTTCTGGTATGGCTGGATATGCGAGACGAACCAAGCGTGCAATGTCAGTTTCGAATTCTTGTAAGGATTCGCCCGATTTTTGCAGCGATTTTTCAGCTGGGAGTGGTATACGTGTTCCAAATGGGCGTGGCCATATCGTAATTCTAGATGTTTAATCAGCTGATCATAGTCCTCCTGTTCTTGGGCGGTGAGAGTTTGTAGAATATTTGTCGCTTCTCCACGTAATGCAAGTGTCAGTGCTACAGCTCTTTCCCTGCATTCCATCCGTTTGCTTTGGCCGCTGCTTCAAACTGCCGGCGGTAATTTGCCCATGGAGTTTTTCCGTCGAACTGAGGCGGCTTCATGGAAAGCTTCCCTATTTCTGAAATGACCTTGACATCTTTTATACCCTCTTGAACTTTATCCAAGTTCAAACTCAAGTCCAGCATTGCATTTTCGTTAACCATCTCTGTGGAGGGCGCACTATTAATTCGTTTTTCCAGCTTACTGATCGTTTCCTTTATTTTGTCCATTTCTGCCTCGACCCCATCTTTGATTTTATCTACCTCCGTGTTCATTTGCTCCCTAATTTTATCTTTCTCAGTTGCTTCTTTCCAGATTTCTAGAATTTTCTTCAAGCTTCTCTTCCAGATTTCTAGCATTTTCTTCCCTTCTCTTCCAGGCTTCTTGCATTTTCTTCCAGGCTTCTTGAATTTTCTAGAAGCTTCTCTTCCAGATTTCTAGAATTTTCTTTGAAGCTTCTCTTCCAGATTTATAGAATTTTCTTGAAGCTTCTCTTCCAGATTCCTAGAATTTTCTTGAAGCTTCTCTTCCAGATTTCTAGCATTTTCTTCCAAAGTCCTCGAATTTTGTTGCAGTTTTTCCTTCACGGTTTAGTAGTTTCTTCGAGTTTATTCATTACCAAACTTAAATCACCTCCGGGAATAGTTTCGATTTTCTTCGATTTCTAGTTCTTCAATTCCTGTTTCAATTCCGCTACCTTCAAATCCGCAAGGCGCACTTTTCTTGAACACATTTTGTCTTTGACGAGGTATCAGTCTGTTTCACACGAAAAGTTTATCAGTTTGTTAAAAATTCACTTCGCGAATTCTTTTCCACGGGCCACCAGTCTATTGTCTGTTTCACGCGAACAGTGTATCAGTTTATATTCCCACGCACAATTGTCCACTTCGCGAAAACCGGGCCACTGTCTATTTTGGGCGTACAAAAAGGTCTATCAATTTATTTTTCTGACTATCCACTCCACGATCACTTGTTTATTTTCAAAATCTCGCTTCCGACACCAATTGTAACGTAAATAAACTTAACTTGGTTTTAATAATATATTTCACACTTAAATCTACAACTTAATTTATATTACGCCACTGTATAGCTCAATCGTATGGGCTCGTTCAGACTGTTTGACTCCACTTGAGGGTTGCCTATTTATCTCCCATACAGCATTCTCGATGTTTCGAATTCTGGCAGTTGGCGACCGGCATGTTCCAATTGTTTCCAATTGACCGTTGTTTTCCGCGGCAGAGCGACTGGATGGTTCTCGAATATCTCCGGGGATGATCTCATCGTTGTAGATGGCAACGCGTGAGGCGACAGGTCCGGCCTAGGTTCGTTACACTCCGTTATAAACGGCCGTCCAAAGAAAGCCATTGATAAGATTCTATGCAAATTGATATAATTTTTTCAATGGGCTCTTTGTTTTCTTGGCAGCACGACTCTTTCTTGACTTTTTATAGTCCGAGAAATTTTGTTAATTCTTTTCTCCGTTATAAACGGCCGTCCAAAGAAAGCCATCAATAACATTCTATGCAAATTGATATAATCTTTTCAGTGATATTTTTGTTTTCGTGGCAGCGCGACTCTTTCTTGACTTTTTATAGTCCGGGAAATTATTTTATTTTTTTCTCCATCATAAACGGCCGTCCAAAGAAAGCCATTGATTACATTCTATGCAAATTGATATAATCTTTTCAGTGGTATTTTTGTTTTCGTGTCAGCGCGACTCTTTCTGTTTTCTTTTAATTTTTTTCTCCTTTAAACGGCCGTCCAAAGAAAGCCATTGATAACATTCTATGCATATTGATATCATCTTTTCAATGGTATTTTTTTTTTTCGTGGCAGCGCGACTCTTTTTTGACTTTTTATTTTCCGAGAAATTATTTTAATTTTTTCTCCGTTATGAACGGCCGTCCAAAGAAAGCCATCGATAACATTCTATGCATATTGATATCATCTTCTCAATGGTATTTTTGTTTTCGTGGCAGCACCACTCTTTCTTGACTTTTTATAGTCCGAGAAATTATGTTAATTTTTTTCTCCGTTATAAACGGCCGTCCAAAGAAAGCCATCGATAAAATTCTATGCAATTGATATAATCTTTTCAATGGTTTTTGTTTTCGTGGCAGCCGACTCTTTCTTGACTTTTTATAGTCCGAGAAATTAATTTTTTTCTCCGTTATAAACGGCCGTCCAAAGAAAGCCATTGATAAATTCTATGCATATTGATATCTTCTTTTCAATGGTATTTTTGTTTTCGTGGCAGCGCGACTCTTTCTGAATTTTTATAGTCCGAGAAGTTATTTTAATTTTTTCCCTGTTACAAATGGCCGTACAAAGAATTCCATTCATCGTATTTTATGCATCGTGATGTCCTCTCTCGATGGCATTTTTCTTTTCGTAACAGCGACACTTTTTTTTTAATTTTTATAATCCGAGAAATTATTTAAAAAAATATCGCTGTTATAAACGGCTCCAAAGAAATCAATTTATTGTGTTTCTTGCATTTTGATGATTGTTTCCCCTAGTATTTTTCGTTTCGTGGCAGCCCGACTCTTTCTAGACTATTCTTCAGCCCGAGAATTTTGTTTCTCTTATTAACGAACGTCCAAAAAATGCATATAGTGCTTCTTGCATTCATTTTTGTTACCCTCTTTCCAATGGTTTTTTTATTTTCGTGGCAGCGAAACCCACTCATTTGCAAGGCAAATCCATGGTCAGTTCAAAGGATGGATACTATACCTGCACATTCAATTAGAAAGTGTGGCTGGTTTTGTTTTATCGAATTCAGATTTTATTTGATTAATCTGGCAACACTGTGAGTAAAAACACGCTATCCCACAGACGACAGTCTACACTCCAGAAACCGTGGCTGGAAAAGTGTGGCTAACTTCACATAAACCTCTTTGTGTCACTATAGGAAACATTCATATCGGCCCCCTCATAAGGGTAGTTCATTTTACGAAAAACTTTACTGACCGAGGGTATCTAATGAAGATATTCCATTGAAACGCTTGAATGATTGGAGAAAACATACTATTTGTTGCAACATAGAAAAAATTCATATCAGCCCCCTCATAAGGGTAGTTTATATCCGTGATTTATCGAAAAACTTTGCTGACCGGGGGTATCCAATGAAGATATTCCATTGAAACGCTGGAATATGATTGAAATAAACATACTCATTGTGCCACCATAGGAAAAATTCATATCTGCCCCTTATAAGGGTCGTTTTCGTGATATAAGTTGCAACGGATATTTTAGTTGTCAGAAACGAACCGCCAGTTTTTCAGAAATTTCAATAACAATTTTTTCCCATATGTAGCCAATTTTATGACGGACACTGTATATATATATATATATATAATTTAATATATATAATATATATATATATAATATATATATATATATATATACAGTGCTTCTCAAAAGTCCCCTCCCCCCTTTTATTTTTGGAACGATTATACATAAACAAGTGAAATTTGGAAACTGAATATTAAAGGTTGTTAACTTCCCTACTAGTGATGATAGATGACGAAATCGTCAGAGATGACGTCACAAGGCCATTGTGACCAATAATTTCAAATTGAACCCTACGGCAAGCGCACCTCTTTTAAAAGGTATCGAAAAAACCTATTCAATGATACTAATTTTGTTTGTGTTCATGGCAGTTTTGGCAACTCGCTTTTAAAAAACGCAAAGCTGTGATGAATTAAATCAGGTAATACTAAAATTCCAAATTCAAGCTCCGCCTCTGGATAGTTGTCAAATAAGCTGACGTTTTTGTTAGTCTCCTTAATTCGACGTTTTTGTAATTATCCAAGTTTTTGTACATTTAATAATTTGTGTATTGTTGATCGAACGTTTAACTGTTTTAGCAGCTTTTGGTACTTTTAAGTGCTTCAAGAAGCGAAATGGTACGTGCTTTAGGTGATTGTAACGAAGTTACTATTTTCTCGCTATATTTATCAGCCAAAAGCTCCCTGTAAGGAATTAAACCCCGCTTGAAAGTAATAATAGGTCTAGAAATACCATTCAGGTTCGTGATAAATCCGTGAATCACCCCTAACACGATAAATAGGCTAAACACCCTCCGTAACTCACGCCAATACCGCGAGCGTGGTTGTGGAGAACGAATGATTGAAACAAAGCAATCGTACGTCACCCGCCCCACTCTGGAGCAAGCACTTGAATCGAACGCAAAACTCGAGAATCAAAGTATCCACTGAAGATCGGATTCATTCACGTACGAGCCAACAGTCCGATCGCCACCCAACACAGCTGAGTCTAGACAGAGACGCGCGCATGCTGACGTCACAGCCGTCGCCACCGAGAACATGACACTGTCTCCGAGCAGCCGTTGACGTCACGAGGGAAGGGAGGCCGATATTCTAGACGTTGGATCAAATGCTCGAGAGAGCAGGGAGTCGTTCCGAAGCAGCGAAACCAGCCAACACGCCAAGGAGAGAGTTCCGCCAGAAGGACGAGAGTACAGCGGAGGCGCACGCACCGAGCTGACGTCACAGCAGTCGCCACCGAGAACATGACACTGTGTCCGAGCAGCCGTTGACGTCACGAAGGAGGGGTGGCCGATATTCTGGTGTTCTTTCATTGATTGTTTTGAGTAGAATTTGAACATCTAGTGCGCAGTCGCCACCCAGGTTCGAAACCCAGTTAAAGGCAATTAAAGCCTGCCTTGCTGGCCCTGTTACAGTGTCACGACTATATTGACCCCTGGAGTGTCTTTCTTCACTGAGACTGCCCGGAGCAAAAGTGGCCTTTTCCACTATAAAGTTAAAGGTGGCGCCCGAGAAAACCCGAGAACAGTGAAAAGCGCCAAGGTTTGATAATAGGGGAAGAAACCCCCTGACATGATAAAGTAGCAGCGATCCTAATTCTTGGTGAAACTGGACAAAATATTCATGCAGCAGAACGCATTTTTAATGAGAGGTTTCCCGATCGCCCCGTTTCGAGGACTTATTTAAGGGAGCTTCTTCGTAAGTTTGAAACAACGGGTAGTATTAATGATGCGAAACGATCTGGCAGACCACAAATTTCTGATGAGAAAAAAATTTATATACTGGCAGAAGTAATAGTTAATCCTACTTCTTCAACAAATCACGTTGCATCTACCTGTGGAGTCAGTCGAAGTACAGTACACAGGGTGTTGAAAAAAAAAACAAATTTCATCCATACAAATTAAAAATGGTTCATCAACTCTCCGACGACGACCCAGACCGAAGACTAGAATTTTGTGAAAATATGGAAACTAAAATTAACCAACAGCCAGACTATGTCAAAACGATTTGTTTTAGTGACGAAAGTACTTTCTATCTAAATCTTAATCTGAAGACACAGAATGTGAGGTATTGAAGTGACGCAAATCCTCACCTGTTTCGTGAAACACATACCCAATTTCCCCAGAAGGTGAATGTTTGGGCAGGTATCCTGGGAAACCACATCGTTGGGCCTCTTTTTTTAAATACTAATTTAACTGGTGAGGATTATCTGGAGCTGTTGCAAAACGCAATAGAACCGTTAATCCTTGAAATTTTGGAAGATAATCCAGATGAATTCGGCAATTTGGAAATAACATTCCAACAGGGTGGTGCTCCTCCACACTATTACGGTGCAGTAAGACGGTATTTGGATGAGGAGTATCGTGGTAGATGGATTGGACGACGAGGTTCAACGGAATGGCCAGCTCGATCACCGGACCTCACACCTTTGGATTTTTTTCTGTAGGGGTACCTTGAATCGAAGGTTCACGCCACTGAACCTGACAATATTGACGTTTTAAAACAACGTATTGATGCAGAATGTGAGGCTGTTTCCGCAGACACATTTGCAAAAGTACGAGAAGAGTTTAAAAATAGGATATTTCACTGTCAGGAAGTAAATGGAGGTCACTTCGAGCAAAGTAGATACTGATTCTTAAATCTGTAATTAATATCATACTCAATGGAATTTAAATTTTAATGTTCACTAATGAGCCATTAAAACTGCCATAAACACAAACAAAATTGGTATCATTGAATAAGTTTTTTCGATACCTTTTAAAAGAGGTGTCGCTTGCCGTAGGGTTCCATTTAAAATTATTGGTCACAATGGCCTTGTGACGTCATCTTTGACGATTTCGTCATCTATCATCACTAGTAGGGAAGTTTACAACCTTTGATATTCAGTTTCCAAATTTCACTTGTTTATGTATAATCGTTCCAAAAATAAGAGTGGGGGAGCGGACTTTTGAGAAGAACTGTATATGATGAACTTTCTACTGAAGGTATTTTTTGGAAATCGCAATTGGTAGTATTTCTATGGAATCTACCGAAAATGTTTTTTTTTTTTTTACACTCTTTATATTAGCTTCACTTGTATGTTTGTTTGTAACCGACTCCTCTGGGCGCGATTTTGACCCACTTCCAGACGTCCGAATGCTTTGAAATTTGGCAGGTGTACATAATTCCGGTGACAATGCATTAAGAAATTTTTGTTTGAAAAAAAAACAAAATGGCGGCTCTAATATGGTGGACGAGTTTTGTGATTATGGTCCAATTCTATTCAAAATTGGTATGTGGGGGTTTTTGGGGTCGGAGATTATGATTATTTTGTGAAAATTGAAGGATTCAAGATGGCGGCTCCAAAATGGCGGATGAGTTTTGTGATTATGGTCCGATTCTATTCAAATTGGAGAATAATAGTTAAAAAAAAAATAATAATAATAATAGTTTGAAAAACTGAAAAACGCGCTTTAATAGAAAACAAAACTAAAAAGTTGAAAATAAATAATAGTTTAAAAACTAAAGAACACGCTTTAATAGAGAATTAAACTAAAAAGTAGAAAATAATTTTAAATGAGTTTGAAATAAGAATACAGTGATTAACAACAAATTTATTTCATCGTAAAAAAAGCGTGGGGTGCTTCTTAATATATTTTCATTATGATTATACTTTTTCTAATATATGTCCATGAAATATCAACAAAATTGACATCAAGCACCCCACGCTTTTTTACGATGAAATAAATTTGTTGTTAATCACTGTATTCTTATTTCAAACTCATTTAAAATTGTTTTCTACTTTTTAGTTTAGTTTTCTATTAAAGCGTGTTCTTTAGTTTTCAAACTATTTTTTATTAATTTGATATTCTATTAAAACAAAACATGGTACTGGTACATAATAACAAAATACTACGATTGAAGTCACAAGTTGTGCAAACAAAACGTGACAGCCACCTACTAGATTTTTTCGATTCCATTTACAGAAGATCCGTTCATGCACGTTGTTGTATTTTATATTTTTATCCGACGAAACCAAAAAGGAGGAGGTTCTCTAGTCGACGCGTATA
The DNA here is from genome assembly GCA_018342105.1 of Gonioctena quinquepunctata. Taxonomy (NCBI): domain Eukaryota; kingdom Metazoa; phylum Arthropoda; class Insecta; order Coleoptera; family Chrysomelidae; genus Gonioctena; species Gonioctena quinquepunctata. Next base: position 7,182 of record JAFIRS010006802.1, on the reverse strand, counting down.
TTTTTTTTATTTTTTTTATGTATGATCACGCATAACTTTTTACTGAGACGTCCGATTCCGATAATTTTCAGTGAATAGGGTGTACTTCGAAGTTGGTCCCATTTGAATTCAGAAGATGAAATCCACCCCTAAGGATAGCAAAATGAAGGATATTGATCACTCACCCTCTGAATTCTGGTCCGTTAACCGATTCTATCAGGCATAACTTTGTACTGGGATCTTCGATTTGGATGATTCTTCTCTTATCAGATAGGGTTTGCCTCATAGTTGATCATATTTGGATTTCAAATGGAAATATCCACCCTTACGGGTAGAAAAATAGGGGATAATTGAAAAATAAAAACTTTTCAACAAAAAATTAAACCGACGAAATACGGAACTGAAAAGTAAAAAATAAAATAAACTTTCTCAGTCTCAATAACTAAGCTCCTAAACTAATGTAAATAACTAATTTTGAGTCGGCGCCAAACAAACAATCAACGAAGATCATTAAATTACTTCAAAAAAATTATCAGAATGTCACCGCCCAACTCGATGCCATCATTTTACGCCTTACCTAATTCAATTGCTCATTTGTTTGGCGCCGACTCAAAATTAGTTACTTACATTAGTTTAGGAGCTTAGTTATTGAGACTAAGAAGGTTTATTTTATTTTTCAGTTCCGTGTTTCGTCGGTTTAATTTTTTGTTAATCAACCGACGAAACCAAAAAGGAGGAGGTATATTTTTTTTATATATGATCACGCATAACTTTCCACAGATTATTTCGATTCCGATGATTCTTTTTTCATTGGATAGGGTGTACTTCGAAGTTGGTCCCATTCAAATTTGAACAAATAAATCCATCGCTAAGGGTAGCAAATAGGAGGATATCGATCTTTCACCCTCTGAATTTTGGTCCGTTAACCGATTCTATCAGGCATAACTTTGTGGTGGGTTTTTCTTTTTTTATTAGATAGGGTATACCTCATAGTTGATCATATTTCAATTTGGAATGGAATAATCCACCCCTATGGGTAGTAAAATAGGGGATGATTGATTTTTAACTTGTGAACATTGGCACACATATGTAGTTGACAAGTTGACATTGATAGATCCTCCTGCATCCGTCACAATAATTACATTCTATGAAAGGATGGATATTATATACAAAGTGATGAAATCAACTAACCAGAACTTTCAAAAATAATGTATATAACAATGAATAGTTAAAGTAGATAATCATATTATTTAACAGTTAATAGTTGAAGTAAGCTAGGTAAGTAAGTATTTTGGAAGTAATCAAAAAATAAGTAGGAAGTAATCAGTAGATTTCAGTCACAAATAAAAGAAACCTTCTTAGTCTTGATGATAATTGAGCTTCTAAACTACTGTGAGTAACTAATTTTAAGTCGGCGCCAAACAAACTAGCAATTGAATTAGGTAAAGCGTGAAATGATGGCAGCGAGATGCATAGCGGCGTTTTAATTACTTCTTCAAAGTAATATAATAATGATCTTCGATAATTGTTTGGCGCCGAATCAAAATTAGTTACTCACATTAGTTTAGGAGCTCAATTATCATTAAGACTAAGAGGGTTTATTTAATTTTTTGCTTTTCAGTTGATTTTTTCGTCGGTTTAATTTTTTGTTAAAAAGTTTTTTTTATTCGGAAACTATTGCTTTTACGGACACAATACAGAAGTTAAAAAGGTTTTGCAATTAATAGTTCTTCTCAACACATATATATATATATATAATATATATATATATATATATATTGGGTTGCATGTTGCATGTTTCACCCCTTTAAAAAATCACAACAAAATTAAAAAAATATTCATAGGTAACCTTTTTATTGGTAGAAAATGCCCACAAAATGCCAGTCCTTCAACTCTCCAGCAATTTTAAGAAAAAAAAACTCATTTTTGGAAGCGTATAACTTTTCAAGGAAAGGCCTAAGAGCTTTTGTTTACATGAAAGATCCCCTTTAATTTTCGACAAGGAATCACCCCCTAAAAACTTTCGCACTTATTTGGTAACACCCTGTATAAAACTAAGACTAAGAATAATAAAATAATTTCTTGTTCAGTTAAAGCGAAACAAATCGTAGAAAGTTCACAACATATTGATTCTGGTGCCAATATGATTCATTTTTCAAATATTATTCAGAACTGAGAATGAGAATCAATGTCGAAATGACAAATGGATAAATAGCGGCTGAACCATATCAATATATCTCTGTTGCTGTTCCAAGTATTTCCGTAAAATCAATGTTTTTTTTTAACAAATTATGTGGAAACGATATGAAAATATAACAGTTAATATATTACTATAACATGGAAAAAACAAAAGGTTATGAAAGTTCATCAAAATTCAAGGTACTAGGATGATTACTTCTCTAATAAAAAGGAAAATTGTTTATTTATGAGCACCACGTTGTGCTTAAGGGATTCGTAGAAGTCCAAATAGGTAAAGATCAGTGAATTTTTAGGCTTATAAAATGCGTGGTAGAGAGAATGTTCGAATCCAAAGTTGAATGGCATTTAAAATTCCCCTATTATATTCTAAAAGTCGAAATATCAATTGGAAGTATTCAGCTCGAATATAATTATGCTGCAATTACGTAATGATAGCAATCAAAAACTTAAGGAATGATTGGCCAATAATAGCCCATAATTGTAGATTGAAATGATAATTATCGTTACATGTATCGAACTCACACAGAGCTTGCAAACCTCTCTTACGCTGGTTCTACATTTATAGTTTTAAATTTACAGAGCAAGAGCTACTTCCTCTATCAAAAAGTTCGATAGAGATGATACAGGGTGCAATCTAACCTGTTGTACAGAGGTTAAAATAAAAATAAAAGTTTTGGAGAGCACTGATTGTCGCCCTGAATAACCGGCTAGTCAGAGCAGCGCGTTGTAGCTAGATCTTAAGAAATCAGTGCCAATTCCAATGTGTGTACCACACTATGCTCTTAGTTACCCTCTTACATTACGGTTATGATAGCTCCAATAGTCTAGAGGTTGATCTACGATGGTTTTGAAATTAATAAAATTCAATTTTGTTTTATTGAATATATATTTGAACATATTTTGATGTTAGTCTTTGAGGAGTCTGAATATTGCTCATTCAAAATGAATGCAAAGCAACAATAGGTACATGTTTCAATCGTTCGTGAGAGGCAGGCGACTGCATTTAAACCTTCGGTTGAGATAATTATCGATCGTCTCTGTAAAAGCAAAAGTGTAGTTTTTACAAGCTTTTATTTAGTTTTACTTGTTAGTTCGTTCGTTCGTTCGATAGTTAGGGTCAAATCTTGCAAGTGAATTTTGACCGACTTCTAGTCGTCAGATTAACTTGAAATTTGGCAGGTGTTCATAACTCCAGTGACAATGCATTATGGAATTTTTGTTAGAAAAAAAAATGGCGGCTTCAAGTTAGGGGACGAGAAATGATTCAAAATTGGTATGTGAGGGTTCTCGGGGGGGGGGGTCTGAGATTATGTTTTTTTTGGCGGCTCTAACATGGCGGACAAGATTTGAAATCATGGTCCGATTTGATTCAAAAAAATTAAAATGGCGGTCCAATATGGCGGCGAGTTTTGTGGGATGGTCCGATTCGATTCAAAATTGGCATGTGGGGTTTTGGGGGGAGTTAAATTTTTTGCAAAATTATAAATTTGAGAGGCGAACGAGTTTTGTGATTAGGGTCCGATTCGATTCAAAATTGGTATGCGGCGGTTTTCGCGGTCGGAAATTTTGAATTTTTTGCCAAATTTATAAATTTAAGATGGCGGCCCCAAGATCGAGGACGAGTTTTGTGTTTTTGGTCAGTTTCTTTTTCAAAATTGGTGTGGGGAGTTCTTGTGGGTCGGAGATCATGATTTCTTTCAGCTCAAAATTTACAGGGAAGGTCCCTTTAATAAGGATGCTCTATTAAAAGTGAAAGTTTTAAGGGGAACTAACTAAAAAGCAAAAAATAAAGTAACAATACAAAAACTTTTCAAAGACAAGATTTTATTCAAGCCGTATAAAATAAGTTTAAGTCATCGCTGACAATTATTTAATTATTTTTTGTTATATTATTTGGTTTTAAAAAGGTTGCCGCGAATTGTAATAAAATTAATACTTCGACAAGTTGTTACTTACCAACCAATCATTGCCCAATGAAATAAATTGGTACCTACTTTTATGAATACTTTGTAAAAATTAAATACTTTGACAATTTTTTACTTACCAACCAATCACTGCCCAATCAAAATATTTGGTGCCTACTTCTATAAACACTTCGCACGATAATCTTTTCAAAACCAAATTATTCAACAGTACGTTTTAGTACACGGCCTACATAAAAGATTGTCTTTAAAAAAGTTTTTTTTATTAGTTATTTTATCATATATGAAAACAAATCCCCCTATGAACTTGGAACATGCGTCTGACTCGGGTTCTCAATAAAAAAATGACAAGTAATAATCAAGATAAATGATGGAACTAATATGGTTCTTACAGGTAAAAAATAAATGAATGAAACTTCTGGCAGAGGCACCTTTTAGGTTATTATCCAAACTGTGTAGATGAAATCAATCAACATAATTTCGGTGCACTATTGTAGCGTTTAAAAATTAATCACTCCCTATTTCCCAGATAGTCTGAAACTATTAAAAATTATTATTTACTCAACCATCAAACATCTTCGTGTATTTTCAGCTGCCTATCCTCCAAATAATCCAAATGGCTATTGGAATATTTCCATTCGAATAATTATAGACTGAAGCGCCGCAGCGGCGGAATCAGGCGAATTCGTCAGTAGAGAGCAATTTATCCGTATTTGCCCCTTTGATAGAGTGTGCTTAAAGTTCGACAGCTCAATTTTTTTTTGGTTACAAATGTGAAAATGCAGTTGCGTTATGATTCGGCGTGTATAAACTCTGAATTAAATTGAGCTCCGGTTTTGGAAATTGCGCTAGTAATGAATAAAGCAGATTAAGACGAATCGTCTGCTCACCGCATGGGGCTGCATTGAAGGGCTGTAACACGTGCACCGCGAACTCGTGATTCGCCTGTCATCGTAGTGTTTACATGTAATTTATTGTCGACTTGAAAAGTGTCTTATATTCGTGTTAGAGCAAGTGCTTGTCATTACCCATTACAAGCCACATTGTTTTCGAAAATCAGTCTGTTAAAAAGGGAGCAGCATTAGTTCAATCGGGTCACGTGTGTCAGGTGCGGGAAAAAAAATTCCAGCATACATGCGAAAGTGATTAGCCAAGCAGCAGCGACAACAAATCAGTAGGTACTCTGTGGAATTAGGATTGAATAAATTCTTTCACAAACAATTGATAAAATTTAGGAAAAACTTACTGTCTAATATAATATAGTAAATTATACGAATAAAAAAAGAAATATGAATAAATATGAAAGAAATATAAATATATTGAAAATATTGTTTTTTTCTACAGACTACATTTTCCCGTATTGTTCGTTTACGTCAGAATTTTACTAAAAAAATAATTTTAAATGTGTATCTCATGAATAAAAATATATTCCGTTCATGATTTTTTAGATTACTGTAATTATTAATATAAAAAATCGAAGTGAGTTTATCAGAAATATTTATTAATAAACTTGAAAAATGTTTCAATTGACCTTTTTTCCTTTCGTAGATTGATTGTAACAGAGAAGTTACAAGAACTTCCCGCACTTTCAGAGCGAATGCAGTATTTACATACATGCTCACTCTAATAGAGTACCCAAAAAGCTACTGGGAGAGCATTAAGCCAAGCTCCTGATTCTTTAGAACTTACAGCATTCAGACAAGCCTTTTCAAATTCAGGTTCTGCAGCTGACTCAAGGAGTTGTTCGTATGTTGAATCGATCATTGGAATATCCCAGGCTTTTTTTAAAATTTATTATTCTCAGGAAGAGCAACTTTCGTTTTAGAGATCCATTTCTGTTCACATTCCAAATAAATTTATCTTGTATTTTCAGGAAACATGTTGATAGAACTGTTGTAACCAAAGATTCACTACTATTATAGGAAGCGAGGAAAGCTGGCAGAGAAAGGAAATGGTTTAAAAGGATGCCTAAGCCTCCTAATTTCACGGGGAAACGTTACTTGATTCCAGGTATTTCCATCGAATTCATTATTAGTAATTTGTTCCAATGCATTTCGCACTATCAAATCAAAATCTTGAGGTTCTTTTTGGCATTGCCAAGTTGGACTGCATCTGAGTATATATAATAATTTGGGTATCGATAAACAATTTCTGAGAAAGAAATACGCTATGTGGGATGGAAGTTCATTGAGGCGGGAAGACATCAAATCGAGAGACTTTGATTTCTGTATAAGGCAGCCTGATATAGATTCTGAAGTAAGGGGTGCTCCCAGTAAAATCCAACCTTTTCTTCGTCAATTTTATACCTGGAACAATAAATAGACTCAAAATACCTGAAGGACATATTGTCGAAGTAGAAGATCGCATTTGTTGAAATTCAAATCTAAACACAAATTTTTTGACTCACGAATGATTCTACAAATTCGTGAAAAACATCTCTATCCCCACCAATGGATCCGTCATCGAGGTACCAACAGTTGAAAGCAGACTTTATCGATTTGGTGAATTCGTCATGGTTAGGCAAAGAAGAGCTGGGCCTAGGGGATCTCCTCTTGTTTTACACCACTTCCTGACATAATTACCTTGTCACCAAAGTTGAGATATGTCGGTATTTGCTTAATGAAGGGAAACTTATTGGGAATCACTTTTCAGCTTTTTGCAAAATTATATTTCTTTTAGTGTATTAAAAGCGTTTTAAATCCAATTTGAGGAAAACTTGGGAAGAAGAATCTGGATGTTGATTGAGAAAACGGCGGGCAGCTTGAGCAACCTCCTGGAGTTCCAAAACCGAATTGAACTGGTGAAATGAATCACCTTATTTTGCTGATATACTCATACAGATAATTTTCCCGTGAGTCAGCGATAAATTTGCCTTCGGCGATTGGACGGTTTCCGCCACATTTTTCTTCAAAGCAATTAAAGAGGCACGTATAGAATTGGGCATATTCTTGGTTAACCCTACCCGAAAGCATCAAATTGCATAAATTGGTTAGTGAAGGTATAGGTTCCCACTTTCACAACCAGAACTTCAAAGAATCAAATCCTTCCGCGGAGCTGGCTCGGAAAGATTTGATTGCTTTTA
>JAFIRS010006801.1:0-31744 GCA_018342105.1 Gonioctena quinquepunctata | reverse complement strand
CTGTGTTTGAATGACAAAACCAAAATTTTCCATGTTACTTGATGGAGTTGTGTAGTTTGATTTTTTTCCAAAACTCGAGTATTTTGGGCTTAATATCGTTGAAAAGGTGCATACTTGTATACATATTCTCACTAGATACTTGTAGCTGGAAATAATTTGAATGCTTTTTTAATGAGGTGTACCCCACCCCCCAATGCCAAATTCGTCCTGTGGGGAGTGTTCTATTGTGGGGTTGACTTGAAAATTTGGAAATGTCACATTACAAAATTACATGATAGAGTGGAGGGGTGGTCATCGCCTTGTTCAATTTAACTGTTTCACGGGAAGGCCCTCCCTGGCAAGTTTCCGTTGATGTCGACGAAGATTATCACTACGGTAAAAGCTCTACCACAATCACACGAATACTTTTCACCGACTTTTTTAAAAAGCTCACGGGAGGAGACATGATTCGAAATACTCTTCTCCTGAATATTTGGAAAACCCCACCATACAAAAAGCCCGATGCGATGCAATCTGTATGGTTTTTGAAGAGATTCTCTTGATATTAAAGCACCATCAATACTGCTTCCTTTTTAGCCTCTCTGGACAAACGCCCCCCCGTTGAGAGCAAGGTTTCATGAAGGTCATGACTCCAGAATATGTATCCTACCACAACCTTAGTCAAGGTCAAACAAACATCGAGTCAAATCTTAAGGTTGCCGAAACAATCCCAACATCAAAACTCAAGGTCAAATCTCAAACTCAAAACTTAATGTTATGAATCTCAAGGTCATATTCAAGGTCAAGTCGAATCTCAAAGTCGACCAAACCCAATGTCAAAACTCAATGACAAATCTCAAAGTCAAATCTCAAGGTCAAACACACACACATTGCACACCTGCAACTATTCAAGGTCACATGTGACGTCATAGTGGTGGGGGGAAAGCCGGAACCGGCTTAAATCTCCTACTGTTACATATGGAGACATACGCTTTCCAGTGTTTTTAGAAATTCAACTACTAAAGGGGTGAAATGAGGGCTGAACATGTTTATTGGGGTTCCGTAAGTTTTCAAGTTGAAATAATGAAAATTGGTGTTTTGGCTCTCTTATTGAAAATGCCATACCTACAGGGATGGAATGGGATTGGTGAATTTGTAATAGTCGTCACAAAGTATTACTTCCGCTGTCAAATCAATTATGCAACCCAAACGAGATAACGGGAAACAAAACGGAATAGCGGGATAACGGGATAATGGGAAACGGTAAAACAGAAAACGGACAAAGCCTCAGCCATAAGCTAGATGGAATCACACAAAGCAAAACATAGGGAAAATAGCTAGTTGAGAATAATAACACAATAGCAATAATATATTTTAGGAAGAAAACCTTATAAGTGAGAGTTCTAAGTGGTAACTAAAACCGAATGGAAGAGGAACATCCTTTCACAGATCTTGAAAACTACTCAAAATTATGTATTTATATTACCGAAGGAAATTATTTACTGTGGTATTGAGGATTTGAAAGAATAAGAAATAATGAAATTGAATAAAAATCATTATGCCCAATGTATTCATAATAACAATATATTAAAATCTTCTTGGAAGGAAACCAAGGAAAAATAAATCCAAATAAACTGGTGTACCATTAAAATACATTTTCGACATTGAAAGTAGATATCGAGAAAAAGTGTCTGTTTTTTTCATGATGAAATGATGAGTTATATCAATATATTTTACTGACGAAGGATTAATAACAGAGCTTTTTCTTGAATCCTAAAACAATATTTCCACAAATAAAAATATTTTCCAAACCATGCGCTATGGGATAATAATTTTTTTTCTTATATAACATATGTTGTACCAACCTCAATCAATTCGGGATGACATTCTGAGAAAAACGTATTTTTCGATTTTTTTTCAACAAAAAACAAAAATAAAAACAGCCCTAGTTTTTAGGCAAAAACTCAATAACTATCGATTATCAGGAAAATTAAAAAAGAGGAGAAATTTCCTATGATAATGTTACTCTCGGAACTCTATCCCAGTTATTTATAATTTTAATTCAATGATGAATTAAAACAGGGCTCCACGTGTGCGTTACGGCAGGACTACAGCACCTCTCGAGAGAGCAATGCACATAACATATTTTTTATATTATTAAATATAAATCAAAAAATTCCAAAAAATTATTGTATTATGTATCATTGAAAGAATGTTGTTTCGTTGGGATATTTTTTTCAATCAATTTTGATAATTCAAGGCTATTGTTATTTGAGTAGTTTTTTTGGAACCGCCGATTTTATTAAAAACCGAATAATTGTTCACAGTATGACTCCATTATTTTCTTGCTTCCTGAAGCACATTTTACATGTGTACTCAATAATATCACGCTATGAAATTATTTGAAAGTTGATCAGTTTGTTAATTATAAATTTCTAAAGTTAACAAAATATGAGAAATCGTGTACACATTGTTAATTTCTTTTATTTATATTTCACATTATTATCAGTTTAATGTTGTCAGGCATTTCATGACGCTTTTCAAAAAATTTGTTTATACAATATTTATAAACAAATGGATAAGTTGGATATTTTCCAAAAATTGTTTTTTTGCATTCGGCTGCTGAAAGTTTATCATGATTAAACATTCCTAATTTTTTTTATTATTTGTAAGCAATAGTTTTTTTTTATTATTTGGATAATATATAGGTGATGAATTTATTTTTTCTTCGAAATTCATAATTGGTTATTCTCTACCTAATAAGTTTTTTTTAATTTTTTTATTAATTATGTAATAGTTTATTTACTTATTTTAACAATTAGTTATAAACAAACTTTGATTGGCATTATATTTTTTTAATGGTTCAAAAAACAACAGAAACAACTATATACAACAAACTGTTCAAAAAAATTTGCTTGTAATTTCAATAGAATTTTCTAGAAAAATTTAAAAAAAAAGTGTGAACAGTTTGTTGTATATGGTTGTTTTTGTTATTTTTAGCAACACTCAAAAAAAATTAACGCCAATCAAAGTTTGTTTATAACTAATTGTTAACTAAATAAACAATGCAACATATAAATATAACTGTTCACTATGTTATTGCGCGCAAGTGTTGAAACTATGAATTTCAAAATGAGTTTTAGAAATGTTATTTCAAGTCAACAGTTGAACTGAAAGTTGATTATTTCCTATACTGGTGTTGAGAGTCAACAATTTTCTTTGCAATTTTTATTATCCACAAATATGATATAACATTCAAATGATTTTTTAAATTTCATAAACATTAATATTTATCATACAATCTGAACAACTAGAAATATTCCTTCTGCACTGGAGGGATGGAATGAACAGTATTGGCAGCCATCAAAAGAAGGCTTCTGGCAATATTTTTCTAATTATCCTGCGAATCCTCAATTGAATTTATTATTTAAAATTTCCATCGCCTATGTCTTTTGATAGTACTTAAGTTTGCCCTTTCTTTCACCAGTAAAATGACCAAAGACCGGCGAAAACACTGACCAGTATAGTACTTCGGATCTGTCAGTTTCAAGAACTCTACTGGTATTTTCCTGAATGTATAGATACCAACTGGATTTTTGGTAAATTTCGATAAAAATTAAAATAAGAGTGGTCAACCGTAGTGAAAGACCGTGGAACGTTAGTATTTGAATCGGGAATTTTAACTATTGATGAAGACTAATAAGCAAAAAATATACCCAATATAGTTTACTGCTTTTATCATGGAATACTTATTGTCTAGTATAATTTTTAGGAACTCTTCTAAGTAACTAATCCTTGAATATTTTCAGAATGAATCGGAGGTAGATTATATATTCTTGTTATACGATACTACTGAAATAAATTTCATTTCAGAGTATGAAGCAAACTTTCGACTACCTGATAAACTTTTCAACAAGCCGCGTGATTTGTGGAATATGAACATCAAATACATTACATTATCTGCTATGAGACATAAATGACAATAATGATTTTGTATTGACTGAAAAATTGGCAACACTGTCAGGAGGCCCAGTAAATACACAATAGCTTCAAAAGGAGGCCAAGTTACATAAACACCCAAAAAACGTATGTAACATATACAGAGGAGGCTAACTAGCCTGAGAAAGAGGCGGAGGCTGAGTGGACTATTAACTTTATGCTTTGTATAAACACGTGGATCCTTGGTGGGCCAAGTGTGAAACGGAAGCCGAGTTGGTCTATATATATATATATATATATATATATATATATATATATATATATATATATATATATAGTATATATTTATATATATATATATATTTATATATACATATATATACCTATTCACCCCTCGTTGCTTCCTCCAAAATACACATATACCGAACGTACTTTCCTCATATATACCTTTCTTACCTCCGATATCGGAGGTAACTACGAATCTCACATAATCTTCCACTACTGGTGATTACTATGCCATCTCTATCCATCTGCGAAAAAATGCATGGAGGTCATTCCGAGTGATGTATAACCTTAAATTCAGTCGCTGAGTTGAGCGATTTGCCACCAGCGCTAGTGTCGCTTTTATGCCGCGCAAATTGCCACACGTACTTCCCTCCTTAGCGCATAAAATATGTGAAATACAGTTTTTCCCGTTCTGGATGGCGCTTATTTCTTCCGAGGAAATTTAGGTTATATTTCTGATTCTGTGATTTTCGGCTGGATTTTGTTCCATTTTGGTAATAAGTATGGTGTTTTTGTGGTTGGAATTCATAAGTTTTTTTATCAAACATTGAATATTTCAAGGTAGTGGATTGATTTTTGATTCATGGTTGAAATGTAGTGAAAATTGTTATCTGGAGGGGTATAAGATTGTTAATACCTATGCAAAATTCAACAATTTGAGTTATGTGATTTATTTATGGTCAGAATCTATACAAAATTTGGATATGTGTTTTATCAGAATGCTTGGTATTCCTTCACGTAAACTGTTAAGTAAGTGAATTGGCTATCATTCGAAGGAAATAATTCATATACAGGGTGTTTCTTAATAACATGCTAATATTGAAGGAGGTTATTCGTTTGGTAATTTTGAGAAAAAAACTTCATATTAATATATGTCCTGAAGGTCTTTAGTTTTAAGGAAATAATTTTTATAACTTTGGTATGACGTTAGATATTTTTGTGAAACGTGTACGCATCATCTATACTTCAAAAGGCATTGTCTGCTGTACAACATAATTTTTTATTCTTGCCAGTGGCGTTCATGCGGGATTTTCACTGAATCATTTCAAAGAGAAATCCTCATTCCTTTACGAGCAAATCTGGTCTCTTGATATTTTTTAGTTTGATGTTCGCATAAAAAAATAAACTTTATTCATTTGCATCTTACTTACGAGAAAAATCAATTCATGTAACTGAAAACAAAAATGTATTTAAGAGAATAATTTTCAAACGGTAAAATTAGTTAATAAGAAAACCCTGTATATTCTCGAAAACACTGAAAGGTATGGATAAAAAATATATATAAGAATTGAAACAAGCCTTCATTTGAACACACTTGAGAGTTACATATTTTTTTTTGGTATTTCGGTGATTTCAGTTATTATGATCTCCTATCAGTGAATCTCATTAGTTGTTTTAATGAAAATCCATAGCCGTTTATTTTTGATATTGTGAATGGAATAGTCCTAATAGTTGTTTACCATGGTTTTACAGTACGTTTCTGGATAATGATGACGGATCTGAAGTTAGCCACATCCACAAGAACACTGAGAAAAATAAAATATCGATTATTTTATTTTCTCGTTTTTCGTTTTTTCACATAGGTTTTTATTTAGTTGGGGGCGTGAATATACTGAGATTTCCAGTTTCAACTGAGTGAGAATTTTTTTTCAGACCGATGAATAAGTTCGATTTGAAGAAGTGGAATGGTGATGAAGTTATTTCAAATAATTCACAGACGCCCAAATGGCTTTGTACACCTTTCTGCTTCTCATACGTTATTGTTATAAGTGTTTCCTTCATCACTAATATGGCGCCAGAATTTGCCACGCCGCCAAAAGGGGTGAAAACAAGGGTTGATATAATTTGAAAATGGCTTTGTACGTCTTTCTGCTATTTTTTTATTGCTTTATTTAACGTCGGCCTATTTCTGCGACCAGGGCTAAACACCGATGCCGGTGAGCACACTTCCCCAACGGGAAATTTTGTCGAATCCTCTGTTATTTCAGAGGTAGGGTTCCTTAACGAGCTCAATATCTATAACGTCCCTCCGAAGGACGGCATATCTATCGTCTTATCTCGGGCTCTTTCTGATAAGACGCCTGCAGCTGCAATAAGCTACTACGCTACAGTTGTTAGGGCGTTTTAACTCGCACCTTCCTTGTTGGGTCCAAGTACTAAACGCACCCGATGTTGCTTGCAGGCCGCCAAAGGGGGGGGGATGGGAGTTGATATATTTTGAAAATTCACAGAGACCACAAATGGCTTTATACACCTTTGTGCTTAATATTCAATATTGATATTGGTCTTCTCTTCATCACGCCAGAATTTGCCAGGCCGTCAAGGGGTGAAAACGGTGGTTGATATATTTTTAAAATTCACAAAGGCCACAAATGGCTTTGTAAACCTTTCTGCTTTTAATATTTATTTGTTATCGGTCTTTTCTTCGTCTCTGATGGAATGCCAGAATATTTTTATTTTATATTGAACTTCTTTGATGAAGCGATTTAATATATATCGACTTAAACTAGTTACTTCATCAATTTGTTTTAGGTATTTTGTATCATATATTATTCAATAAATATCTAAACAACTCCCACTCCCTTATTCCACCTCATTTGCGAGTGTGGCAAACTATAACGTGGCACCGGTATACAACTCCAATTATGTGCAAAAGTTGTAGAAAGCCATTTGCGGCATGTGTGTATTTTCAAATAATATCAACCCCATTTCACCCACTTTGGCAGCCTGGAAAATTCTGGCGCCATATGAAAATGAGAAAAGGCCAATAACAATGACATATGCCAAGCACAGCGGTGTACAAAGTCATTTGTGGCGTCTGTGATTTTTTTTAAATAACCTCACCACCATTCCACTTCCTCAAATCGAACGTATTCATCAAGCTGATCAAATTTTCTCACCTTCAGTTAAAACTGGAAATATTAGTATATTCACGTCCCTAACTGAATAAAAATCCATGTAAAAAACGGAAAAGGAAAAAATAAAAAATCGAGATTTTATTTTTCTCAGTGTACTTGTAGATGTGGCTAACTTCACACCCATTGATGACTATATCACCCATATTTTGACTAATTTGTAATTTCTAATTACCTACTCTTCTCGATAGCTTTTTTGAAAATGAGCATACTAATTTCTAACGTTTTCATGCGAGTGAGTATTTTTTTGGAAATTATCTGGAAAGTCTGAATATGAGTGTTAATGCAATATGATTATTTATTTAGCGTATGGCTTACATGGATTTAGTTCTTGAGAGAAATGTCACAAATACAAATTCACATAATATGACAGAGGATACAATAGTACAGACACCTCAATAAAATTCTGTGTGCAGCACAATTAAAAATTAAATTTTAAAATCAAGGCCATTAATCCAGTCCAGCACAGAGTCGGTGGCCTCAAAGAAGTCGCTCTCCTCTCCTCCATATGCTGTGAGGGGGCACTCAGTTGTAATGTGGTGAACAGTCTGGCGAGGTTCTCCGCAGCCACAAGTCGGGGTATCAGTGAGTCCCCATTTATAGAACGAGTCACGGCAGATGCCGTGGGACGTTCTTATCCTGTTGAGTGTTTTCCACTCAAGGCGAGGCAGCTCCATCCTGGTAGGGGTACTGTAGGATCGGTTACATGAACTGCTTGGGCCGGCTTCGAGGCTTTCCAGTTTTCTTTCCATTTATCGGTCAAGTGAAATTCTCTCCCCAAGTTGGTATTGAGTGTCGGTTAGTTGAATTCCCTCTCCCTTTCTGGTGGTAGGGGTGCAAGCCGGCATCGGCAAGGTCACTGTGCACTGGGAGTAGGGGGTTTGATATAATTTCATTATATTCCCTAACTAAGCCCTCTCATCTGCGGATGGTGTGAGGTGCAATATCGCTCAGAACCGGAAGCCAGGGCAGGGGTGTGCTTTTTAGACATCCGCTGATCGTTCTCATTGTCTCGTTGAGTTTGGTGTCGATAGTCTTCACATGGCAGCTGTTTAGCCAGACGGGGGCACAATATTCGGCTACGGAGTAAACAAGGCTAAGGGCTGAAGTGTTGAGGGTGGATGCTTTCGCGCCCCAAGTAGTACCGCAGAGTTTGTGGATTATATTATTTCTGGTGTTCATTTTAGCTGCGGTGTTCTCTAGGTGTTTTTTGTATGGAAAGAGTTCGGTCCATTGTTATCCCTAGATATTTTGGGTAGGGATTGTAGCGTAGTAAGTTATTGTTGAAGTACACTTGGGGCTCTAGTCGTGCTTGTTTATTATTTAGGTGGAAGCACATCACTTCAGTTTTATTCATATTAGGGATTAGTCTCCAGTCGGCGAAGTATTCCCTCAGCATGACCAGATCTTCCGTCAGCGTGTTACTGGCCTCCTCTATGGTTTTACTACGCGATGCGAGAGCCAGATCATCAGCATATCCGAACTTTCTTGACGTTGTGTGTGGCATGTCGGAAATGTATATATTGAACAAGACAAGTGCGAGTACCGAGCCTTGAGGCAGTCCGTTATTGAGATGTCTCATTCTGCTCTTGCTCCCTCCCGTTATTATTTGGAAAGGCCTGTCGCATAGCATGTTGTTCAACAGGGATGCTATTCGGCTGCACGGTACCATGTTGAGGAACTTGTAGAGGAGTCCCTCTCTCCAGACCGTGTCGTATGCTGCAGTCAGGTCGACGAACACCACAGTTGTCTTCAGTTGTTTTTGAAACCCTGCTTCAATGTGTGTTGTTAGGCTGAGCACCTGGTCGGCACAGCTACGATGGGGCCTGAACCCGGCCTGTTCAATGGGGACATGCTCCATTATCGTTGGTCCCAGTCGGTTTAGTAGCATCCTTTCCATGAGCTTGTAGCATGAGCTCAATAAGGCTATCGGGCGGAAGCTTTCAGGCAGGTTCTTGGGTTTGTTTGGTTTTAGGATTGCGATTATTTTGGATTTCTTAAGTTCCGTTGGGACGTGGCCTGTCATTAGGATGTCAGAATAAAATTTGCTCAGCCACATTCTAGTGTGCTTTCCACAGTTTTTAAGGAATTCTGGGTGAATTCCGTCGAATCAGGGTGCTTTGCCAGATTTTGTGTCTTCCAGTGCCTTATTTACCTCTTCCACAGTGAATGGTCTGGAGTATTCAGGGTGGACTGCTGTTGTATGGCGGCGGAGTGTCAATTGTTTCTTAATATGTGTGTTTTGGTGTCTTATGCTCGGGGCCTTAGAGAGCGCTATTACTCGTGCAGCGATTTGGTCAGCTGATACTTCCGGTGGTTCGCGGGTGGATGGGTTAGAGCTACCTAGCTTCTTCAAGAGGTCCAGGCCTTCCGACTGGATATCTTAAATCCATGTTGCCTGTCGTTTCTTCCCATTTTTAAGGCGTTCTGTGTCCAGGCGGTTGAGGAGCTCATCAGCTATCTCGGAGTCTCCACTGTTCTGAAATTCCTGGTAAGTTGCTCCGTCTCAGCATTCCATCCTGGCACGTATTCCGGCGGAAGCTCGGGGTATATACTTTTTCGCCGTTGTTATTATGGCTTTTGCGAATCTGTTATAATTACTGCTTACTGGGGGGATCCATCTGACGACTTTATCCAGCTGGGAAGCAAATTTATCCCACTGGGCCTTCCAAGGTTCCACCTTGGCCTGGGTACGGAGTGAGTTATCGGGATCTTGATTCCAACCTCGAGGACCACTGGACGGTGCTGATTGAGGACCGGCCGTTTTCGGGCATTTTCTGAGACGAAGCAGATGTCCGGGTTGGTTTCGGTGTTCCACGCAGCTGACCTGAACGTATTTCGATCCTTGGCATCGAAGATTAGGTGAAGGTCGTGTGAGTCCGCCCAGTGCGCGAGGCGCTCACCGTTCTCGTCAGTGATTCGGTATTTCCAATTGGTGTGGTGGCTGTTGAAATCGCCTGTATATATTGCAGGATGTGGGTAGATATCTAGCACACTATCAGGCCAAAGTGTCTGTGGTGGCTTGTAGATGTTGGCCACTGTGATGTCAGCTATTTTTGTTATTACTTGGTGGACATTTGAGTTTATACTGGAATTTATCAGTGTAGCGTTTTCGATGTCTTTCCGGATTTAGGTTGCGTTGCCATAGGAACGATGGTAGGTAGCCCCAAGCAAGTCAAAACCTTGAATTTTGCCTCTTCGGCGCTGTTGGTCTTCATTCTCTATGTGGGTTTCTTGGATAATGACCATGTCAATGTTTTGGTCGAGCAAGAGCTTCGAGATGTACTCACTCTCAGCTCTGCTAAGTCCTTCGACGTTTATTTGGCAAATTCGGATTATTTCTCCGAGATTTTTTGTCTTTTGGTCCTGAAGAGGACCATTGTTGGGAGATTTTGAAGTGCGTGATTCCATGTATAGTGGCCAGGAGATCCGAAGATATAGTCTGGCTGCCAAAGTTCGCTCTAGCTCATTTAGCGTTACCCAGGGTGCACCACGAGGAGGCGTGCTAGATTTGCAATATGATAATTATGATATATGTAAAAAAGAACATTAATGTGGATCGTTAGAGAATTGAAGTTATACTTGAATAAAATTCAAATCCTATTACAAATTGCACACATTAAATTTTCATGCGTGGTGTATTTATTCAACTTTCCGATTCAACTTGGTCTGCCTAAGAAGTTTCAACAATCAAGAAGCATGTTTTTATTAGACTAAATAACTGTAATAAAAGCAACAGTACAGCAGGGTCTGCGTTTTTGTTGAACTATTTCAAATTTGTGAAACTTTGAACTTTATTCAAAATTTGTTATTAAATGAGATTGAAAATTAAACGCCACTTTATTCCATTGCCAGGTTCTATTTATATATATATAAAAAATATGTTTTATATAAGCCGTGTACTAAAACTTATAAAATAAGTTTAAGTCATCGCTGACAATGATTTAATTATTTTTTTGTTGAATTATTTGGTTTCAAAAAGCTTGTCGCGCGAAGTGTTCATAAAAATAGGTACCAATTAATTTGATTGGGCAGTGATTGGTTGGTAAGTAACAACTTGTCGAAGTATTAATTTTATTACAATTCGCGCGACAAGCTTTTTAAAACCAAATAATTCAACAAAAAACAATTAAATCATTGTCAGCTTAAATAAAAGCTTGTCTTTAGAAAGGTTTCTTATAAGTTATTTTATTTTGTGCTTTTTAGTTAGTTCGCCTTAATCTGTTGATTTCTAATAGAGCATCGTTATTACAAGGTCTCTTCCCTGTAAGTTTGGAGCTGAAAGAAATCATGATCTCCGACCCCACACACCAATTTTGAATAGAATCTGACCATAAACACAAAACTCGTTTGCCATCCTGAAATCGCCATCTTGAATTTATAGATTTTGACAAAAAATTCATAATCTCCCGACCTGAAAACCCTACATACCAATTTTGAATAAAATATGACCATAATCAGAAAAATCTTTCTCCATCTTGGGGCCGACATTCTGAATTCATAAATGTTGACAAAAAATTCAAAATCTCCTACCCCGAAAACCCCCGCTCACCAATTTTGAATCGAATAGAACCATGATCACAAAACCCGTTCTCCATATTGGGGCCGCATCTTAAATTTATGAATTTTGACAAAAATTACATCATCGCCGACCCCGAAAACCCCGACATATCAATTTTGAACCGAATTGAACCATAATCACAAAACTCGTCCGCCATCTCAAATTTATGAATTTTGACAAAAAATTCATAATCTCCGACCTTGAAAACCCCCACATACCAAGTTTGAATCAAATCTGGCCATAATTATAAATGACATCCGCCATCTTAGAGCCGCCATTTTGTTTTTTCTCTAACAAAATCTCCACAATGCATTGTCACGGAATTATGAACACTCTCCAAATTTCAAACTAATCGGACGACTAGAAGTCAGTCAAAATTCACTTAAAAGATTTGACCCAAACTAACAAATGAACTAACTAATAAGTGAAACTGAATAAAAGCTTATAAAATAGAACATACTACCCTCCAATGAATGGCAATAGAACTGGAGGTAACTAAGTTATCGAATCTTCATTTGCATATATCACTCGGAGGGAACAACGCATTGTTTTTCAGATTAAAATAATATATATGCATATATACATTTTGGGTCAGAAATCGTTACCCCTCTCTTGATGAACCTATGCAATATGTCCCCCCAATTTTTTTTTAAAAACCCCGGAGTCGCCAGAATTTCTCCAGCAGGATGAACGAGCTGTTTATACATATATATATATATATATATATATATATATATATATATATATATATATATATATATATATTTATATATATATATATATATATATGAACTGATGGCATCGGGTTCTGGGGACCATGATCAGTGAAGCTATATTAAAATTTATTGAAAGTCTAGTTGTGACGACGGGTCCAATAAATAGTATTTCTATTGAAATATCTACCTAATCACACCATATTACCGTTTTGGTGATTTTATTAATGCAATTGATTCAACTCATAGTATTGTTTTCTTCAGTACGAAAATGAATTTCATGAACTAATTGATGGATGCGCAATGGGGTCTCCTATATAGACTTCACTTGCACAACTCGTCATGGGAATATAAGAAGAAACTGTATATTATAATAGATTTCCTTTGAAAAATACGTGGATGACTGCATAGTGGCTATAGCCAAAAATAAAAAACAGGAAACATTAACTATATTCAACTTAATTCATGAAAAATTGCAATTCACACTGGAAGAAGGAAAAAACCACAGAATGAACTGTCTAGACCCAACATCAATTATATCTAACTAAATGGTACACAGAACCAATCTGTTCCGGAAGATACCTGGATTTCAATTCTTGTCATTCTCCTTCACAAAAAAAGAGTTATTATAAATACATTATTTCATGCTTCATACGATTTCAGCTATTCTCATAACCTCACATACACTGATCACCAAATGGTAGTACACTACACGAGAGAATAATTTTCCAAACAACTACATTTTCAAGAACAATGAAGAAATATAGAAAGCATCCAACATTGCAACATGATATATAGAAAACTATGGCGCAGCTAGTCGAAAAAGTAGATTTCAGAATTTATTGGTTTTGAAATTGCCATCAATCAAGATAATGTATCGAGTGTCAGAAAAAATTGAAAATTTTCATCGGATTATTGTATAAACTTCGAACTTCTCAATCGAAAGTTGAAGAAAGATTCAAATTCCCCTAAGTGCTTGCTGATATTTCTATGTGATCTTGAAATTACTTAACTAATATTTATTTAAATAAGGTAACTTCGAGAATTCGAGATATATTAAAATACAACTATATTCTAATCTAATATTGGTTCATCATCCCACGAATACTAAGTCGGCTGGACTAACGGGAAAAGAGACTGGAAAGTGAAACTATTTTCTAATTGCTGACGTTTCGGAATTGTTCATTCCTTTTTCAAAGCTGGAAAATGACTTGTGGGTAGAAAATATGGATGGAAACAAATTACATCTATAACCATACCTTTGAAAGTCAAGTTGTTTCACCTGCAACTAAATTTTGAGAAATGGAAATCGAAATAAGGTCACTAACAAAATCAAATAGCCACATTTGTTAAACATACATAATAATAATATACACACATGAAAATGTTCATTCAAAATAAAATAAACCGATACCTATATGTTTGCAAAATCAAAATGATGCAAGTGTATTCGGAAATAACATTACATACCCTTCTATTTCATTGTTGATTATATGGGCTGGTACTCTTGGGACTTCTCCTTTGGACAACAGTGATATATCGATTTTCAAATAACCTCTCGGACCAGAAAATATTTCACTCTTAGATGAACTCAGAATTGCCCATTTATGGTAGAATTGGTGATCTGATAAAATAGTGAGATTACATGAGAGAGATAATGGAAAACTAAAGTGACTTACTCTTCTGTTGATACACTGTCGCTACGTCTAATGTGATATATCCAAGGATCCTCCTCTTTCT
The DNA here is from genome assembly GCA_018342105.1 of Gonioctena quinquepunctata. NCBI lineage: Eukaryota > Metazoa > Arthropoda > Insecta > Coleoptera > Chrysomelidae > Gonioctena > Gonioctena quinquepunctata. The sequence goes on along the minus strand of JAFIRS010006801.1, from coordinate 17,612 downwards.
CCAGATATTTCGAGGATGAATAACCTGAAATGGAACAATTCATTCATGATGGTTCTTTTGGCAAACGTTGTTTGAATATTTTTTTTGTTCCAGTGAAATACTTTTTTTTCAAACCTCAGTATTATGTTAAATTTTTTGGATATACCAGGTGGCAAAGAGACTCGGGCCTCGCTAATATTTCCGGAGTTTACAAAATGATTATTTTGGAATTTGAAATGTACGTAAGGAATAATTTCCAATACAATGCCGTATACAGTCGAAATAACTAATTCTGGTTACGACAATTTGATTTTCTCAGTGGAGCACCCTGTATATTTTGACATTACTGGAATGAATGAATGAAATTCTATAAACATTCAGTTGATTATCTCCTTAGTAATTTTGAAATTTCAACTTCATTCTTCAACTAAGTAGGCTATGGCTTTGATAAAATTGTTCTATCTTCACTCTATCAGTCTCAATAATATTTTTTTATAATAGATCATCAAGACTTCCGTAGACCAATAAAATTTTGGGTTTTGTTTTTCCATAGACACCTTTTTTTTATAGAAACTCTATGGACCATCCCCACCATTACAATGAATATTACTGAAAGCGACGATGTGCGACATGTCAAAAAAATGAAAAGTTCAGCAAAATTATGAGTAACAAGATATATATATATATATATATATATATATATATATATATATATATATATATTATGAGTGCATGTTCAACCAATATAAAGGTGTGGAACATGCAACCCCTATTCCATTTTTCAACAGAACTTTTCAAAGAAACAACATTTCCGAATAAAAAATATGTTTTGAAAGTACAATTCATTACAAAACATTTTCAACTCGTGTCTTGTGTCCGTAAAAGCTATAGTTTCCTAATCAAAAAATATAATACAACATTGTGCATGAACGGATCTCCTGTAAATGGAATCAAAAAAATCTAGTAAGTGGCTGTCACGTTTTGTTTGCACAACTTGTGACTTCAATCGTAGTATTTTAAAATTATCCCGCTTGTTTAAACTTTCGAAGTAGGCATGTACCAGTACTATGTTTTGTTCTAATACAACAAAACAAAATTATGTATATTACACCAAAATAAGGCAACAAGATCGAACGGAACAGAGTTATAAAAACTACTCGAAATGTTTTATTTTAGTTTTTCATTAGGAAACCATTGCTTTTACGGACACAACACAGGAGTTGAAGTTTTGCAATGAATCGTTCTTTTCAACGAATATTTTCAAATTGAGTTTCTTCGAAAAGTTCTGGTAAAAAATGGAATAGGGGTTACATGTTTCACCCCTTTAAAAGATCGCAACAAAATAAAAAAAATATTCATAGGTAGTCTTCTCATTGGTAGAACATGCCCACATTATGCTATTTCTTCAACTCTTCAGAAATTTCAAGAAAAACAAACTACTTTTTTTTCTTATTTTTGGAAGTGTGTAACTTTTCAAGGAAAGGCCTGAGAGGTTTTGTTTACATAAAAGACCCCCTTTAATTTTCGACAAGGAATCATCCCCTGAACTTTTGCACTTATACTCTGTATATATATATATATATATATATATATATATATTGTTATGAAAAACAATTGTTGCTATTACAATTGTGAATTTAGAAATAACGACTGAAAATTGGTATGAACAGTGGGGAATAACGGGGATCTTCAAAAATTTAATACGTTGGACCGAGCTTTCGTTTCAATTATGAAACTTCTTCAGGGTCCTAAAATATGTAAATTACATTATTGAGAAAAAAAAATACTTAAAATGAAGGAAGTAATTACAGTAATCTGAGTGGTTGATTAATGAACATTAACTATAAATAAAACGTAAAATATGTAAATATTTGTCGGAATAGTGTTATATCTTTGACGTTTCGAATGACATTGAAGGATTTGAAGTGACAACCTATGATTTATCGTCAAAAAATTATAAAATATGTAGTGGGTGTGTTAATTTTTTTATTATATTCTTTGAGAATCATCAGTTTTAATCCATTTGTAAAAGATAACTGTAGATTTTGCTGAGATTTTCGATATCTGTTTTTTTGTTCATATTTTGATTGGATTTATTAATTTCAATCATTTCAAGAAATAATCTTTTCGAGAAATTTTTTTCTGAATGTAAAACTTGTGCTTTCTCGAATGATATTTTATGGCCTGTTTCAATAGCATGTTGAGCTGATGCACATGATTTCTTGTTGAGTCTTATATCACTTCTGTGAGAGATAATACGATTATTCAAAGTTCTTGAACTTGTACCAATATAGTTTAAATCACAGTTGTTACATGGTATGCTGTGGACAACATTTGATTTCTTCAAATCTGGTGTGGGATCTTTTAACCTCGTATTTAAATTTCCGATAGTCTTGATATTTTTCTGTGAAATTTGTATGTTACTTTCATTCTTGAATGATTTAATTATATTTGATGATAGAATTCCTATATTAGGAATTTAAAAATAAATTATCCTTTCATTATTATTTACTAGATAATTCTTACCCCAAAAAACTTCTTAACAGAATTATTTTCAATACCAACTCTGATAGACAAATTTATAATGATGACACAAATAATCAAAATTCAGAAAATAATAATGAAAGGATAATTTATTTTTCAATTCCTACTATAGGAATTCTATCATCAAATATAATCAAATTATTCAAGAATGGAAGTACCATAAAAATTTCACAAAAAAATATCAAGACTATTGGAAATTTAAATACGAGGTTAAAAGATCCCACACCAGATTTGAAGAAATCAAATGTTGTCTACAGCATACCATGTAACAACTGTGATTTAAACTATATTGGAACAAGTTCGAAAACTTTGAGTAATCGTATTATCTCTCACAGAAGTGATATAAGACTCAACAAGAAATCATGTGCATTAGCTCAACATGCTACTGAAACAGGCCATAAAATATCATTCGAGAAAGCACAAGTTTTACATTCAGAAAAAAGTTTCTCAAAAAGATTATTTCTTGAAATGATTGAAATTAATAAATCCAATCAAAATATGAACAAAAAACCAGATATCGAAAATCTTAGCAAAATCTACAGTTATCTCTCACAAATGGATTAAAACTGATGATTCTCAAAGAATATAATAAAAAAATTAACACACCCACTACATATTTTATATTTTTTTGACGATTAATCATAGGTTGTCACTTCAAATCCTCAAATGTCACTCGAAACGTCAAAGATATAACACCATTCCGACAAATATTTACATATTTTACGTTTTTTTTATAGTTAATGTTCATCAATCAACCACTCAGATTACTGTAAGTACTTCCTTCATTTTGAGTATTTTTTGTTCTCAATAATATAATTTACATATTTGAGGACCCTGAAGAAGTTTCAAAATTGAAACGAAAGCTCGGTCCAACGTATTAAAGAGTTTTTCATAGTTCAACACTTGTGCTGACTGAAGATCCCCGTTATTTCCCATATATATTTCCCCATATATATATTTATATTTAGAAGTAAGTGTTAAATGTTCAAAGAGTTAAAATGAAAAGTATAAACTGAAAAAGAACATAAATAACAACTGTTCATATTTAGTAATTTATGCTATGTTATTTTGCAGTTTTTCTGAGGATTCTACTGTTTTTCTGAAACTTTATATAATATTAGTCGATACCTATGTTTTGAATAAACATGTTCTCAACATTCCAAGCAATTGGCACAATTTATAAAAATTATAGAAATCAAAATTTACTTATATATTTTTGAGCACAAGCAGACAACAAAATGTAAAAGTTGAACCATTCTGTATGTGGAATTATATCTGAACACAATAGCCAATGAGATTCCAGGAAAGATATTGATGCAAAATTATTAATATTGAAAATATGAAAAGCAAAAAACGTCAAAAATGATTTTTAATATATCATGTATATAGTATTTAAGATATTTAGAAACTATTAGTGAATAAAATCTGTCAAATAAACGAAAATAATGAAAAGTGCAACAAAAAGTGAGTAAAAACCGAGAATTCGTGAAAAAAACAAAAGATAGGTGGTATCGAGGGGAAAAAATCATCAAGCGGAAGAGATTGAAATAATATTTTTGGGAAGAACAAACTCAACCAAGTTTTAATTTGGAAAATCAAGCATATTTCGCTACAAACACATTTATTTGCCACTATACCACAAGAAAATACCAGAAAGAACATTAGCTGATAGAAACCAGGTACATAACGAATCTCACCTTCTCATTCCATACATATACCAGTTCGAGGACGAATTCACAGTCGAACTAAGGGGCTGCAGACTGGAACGGTAGTTTCCAAGAACAGGATAGTGATCCAAGACACTGAACATTTGCATTTCAAGAAACAACAGGTACATAAGAACCATAAAAGTTACAAAACTCAGTGCAAAATTAAACCTTTCAAGAACTTTCATGAATTGCATATAGACTAAATATTTCACTGAAATCATAATAACCTACAGAAATAGGTTACATTTCACTTTTTATTATCACATATTTGCACTTTTTATGTATGTTTTGCTACGAAACACTTATTTAAGTTAATTATCGCAGAATAGGGAACAGTTAGTCTTCCTGAATGAAGGAAATCATTATTTTGATGAATTTCTGACCTATTTTCAATAATTGATCAAAACAGTTTGCCATTGTTCTGAAACTGACAGAAACTACCAGAGGGCTCCACAGTAGAACTTTCTTCTGAGATTCCATAGGCGTACCTATTGAGTTAGCTGAGGTGGAGAAAGTGAGGTAAGAGAGTCAAATGGGAAAAAGGTAAAATACATAGCCGGACATTCGAGATATTTATATGATATTTATTTATGAACATGTCGAAGGGCAAATAGCTGAAGGATTTGTGAATATTAAAAAAATATTTTTTGTTGTGATGTCTGACTGTGAAAATAATAAAATGAAACAATCCACAAACACCTCATCATAACAATTGACGCCCAACAAAATAATGAAGAATTTTATGTGGCTATAACTCAAGATATATCCACTATGAATAATCATGTGGAAAAAAATTATAAACAATTGAAAGACATAGGATAGGATATTGTGACGTGTTTTGCTAGGGTTTGTTTTAATAACCCTTAAACTCCTAGAAAATCACGTTACTTATGACGCCAGAATTTTTAGGCAGGAAAAACTTTCCTTTCTCTATTTCAAATCTCGGGCGCCAGATTTTATAGTGGTTTTCTCCACGCACTAGGGTAGCTACAGATGGAGATACGGAACGTCCAGGGGTCTGGTATATTGACACTTTTTGAATCTTTACAAAATACTGTAGGCTTTAAGTACAAATTTTGGATACTGAACGCCGATTGCTTTTATGTCTCCCAAAGAGAGAGACAGACAGAAATAATGTCTTTATTTGATTTTCTTTTCTTTACAAATTTCTTTTTCTACAACTTGACCACTTACGTCTGTTGCGTAACTTCAATACTTTATAGGAAATAGAAATGGTTTGTTTTTTAATGTAAACACAGTGTGTAATAGGTATTAAATTGACTGGTATATTCAATAAGAATGGGCACAACAATTTTCGTGATACAAATATTTATGTTTAAAAGAAAACGGTCTGGCACATTTAAATGGGGTAATACATATACCGCTACCTATATAATCCTATCTATCAAATAGTATGGGAATGATATTTACCTTCACGGTAAATATAACTGGCCAAATGAACAGTAATTTTCCGGCAATTTAGGGTATAAAATGACCTACTCTTGAGAGCTAAGAAAAACTGTTTCTTCCTGAACACGGTTGTCTGTCTGACTCAGAAAGTGATTTTTCAAGTTTATGAGCAAGCGGCTCATAACATCCCGATTTCCCCTTGTTAACCCTTACAAAATTTGAATACTACGTGTCACTTGTATATTACCTAAGCTTCACGTTGGTAATAATCCCGGCTGTGATATTTTGTTTCTGTTCCTTAAAATAGCCCTTTTCTTCTACGACTGTTCTCGTTAACAAGAATTCTATTTTTTTCCTATTGTTTATGCTCGGCGATTTCCTGAGCTTAGACAATATTAACAAATGGGCGTGGATACAAACGACAGCGCTTCACAGTATTTTCGGGTTATAAAATCCCTTATTTCCCCCTGATGTAATCAAAATAGTTTATTTACCCAAATCACCTTCTCAAGTCGCTATTATGAATTTTTCCTCCTGAATATAACTATAAATCGTGAAATTCGTGAATTTTGTTTTGCTCGGCAGGTATTTTCAGGGACAAATAAACTTTTCAACGCATTTATCGCGTCCGATGTTCCGATTTGGTTAGTGCCTGAATCGGGACAACGGGGAACAATAATTATTGTTATGTAATTGGTTTATACGTCAATTGCTTAAATTCGGTGTTTTTCCCGAACTTAAGACAATAGAAAATTTAAATTCACTGATTTAAGTGATGTAAATATTTGCGTCAGTTGTTTGCATTCGGCGTTTTCCCTGAACTCAAATAACTGAAAACATAACTCAATAATTTTAATAACGGGCAACTAAAAGAACTATCTATGTAAGATTTCCCTTGACAAGGAAAAGAAAACACTTGCCAGAGCTTATGTGAAAATTGTTTTCCGCGGGGACGCAAAATAAAATGGTCTACTTTATACTGTTCAATTTGGCAAATAAATCATATATTTTTACCCGTAAAAATAACCAACAATTGACTAAAATGTCAATACTACCCTAAATTAAACACTCAATCGATTTCACAAAAAGGTTCGATTGAACCACCCAAAAATAAAAATAAATCAAATTTCACTCTGTAGTCTTCTGACCAACTTAAACGTTTCGGCAAATGCTCGAATAAAATAAATTATAATAATGCAGAAAATATATTTAACTTCTCAGGCAACGAATTAACTCAAACAAAGAATACTTTGGCAGAAATAAACTGTAAATGCCACGACAGATAATTAATTAAATGAAATAATAATAATATATATAATGATATGTAAACGCCCGAAAACGTAATTGAATCAAATCGAACAATATTCAATGTAGGAATAATAAACCTCAAGTGCTTCAGCACACGGAGAAACCCAACTCCAATACAACTTATTTACTATTTCCACTTACGGATACCTCACCTCTACTGGAACTCAACTCTGCTTTTCACACTATGCACTTTTACTGATTACCGGACTTCGTATCACCACTGAATTCAAGTAACAAAGATCAAGTCTTACGGAAGAACAGGAACAAGCCCCGATGAGAGCTTCATGTGCCTTTCAAGTCTTACGTAAGAAAGGCGCGGTTTTTGTCCGATGAACTGAAACTGGACCGAAAATCTGAAGGATCTGATACAAAAAATGATTTGGTTTTTCCCATCGCGATCATTATTTCTTTCTCGTCTTTTACAAAAACTATCACCGGAGCTTTTCACCCTTTTTATAAAATCTAGAGAAAAACTCTGTTATGTTTTATGCATGATGTTGACGTGAATTCCAGTAGCTTTGGGTATATACCTTACTTTCTAACAAGGAATGAAATATTTTGCCAGACCAGAACTAATAGAAACCCCAAATAGGCAGGGACGTACCAAAGTTAGGTTAAATATACTTTAGCCGTTCTTAGTAACGGAGCTCTAAAAAAATGCTTCGTTACATTCCCCCCCTACTTGCGGAAAAAAAAATTAAACCTAGTTATAATTTTTTTTTCCTTTTTGAGGAACACTGCAGAATCAATGTTTAGTCCATCACTAATTCTAAATAAATGTCTTACACCACTACAGTTCCATTGGTGAAACACTTTTCACTGGTTGCTTGGATAAGTTACAAGTCTAGTAACCACTGCAGTTACGGGCAACCTTGCCTGTAACAACTGGATCCAGTAGGGGTGGTAGGGAACATCCTTCTGGGGCCTCGAAGTCGAGAAGACTTATTGTTCACTGAGCCAGGGCATTGGCCACAGGTACAATCCGCTGACCGAACTCCACATCGTCCACAGCGGGAGCAGAATATCTTCCAAGGTTTGCGACAGGATTGTCGCTTGTGACCAAGGTGTCCGCATCGCCAGCACAGGTCTTTGTCTACCAACAGATAGCGTGGACAGTCATTCATGACTGCCGGGGGTGTCGTCGGGGGTAGTCTGGGGGGTGGTATGATGTTCCTCACTCGTCTTATACTCTCGGGCATCAGAGAGACTGGGAGATGTTTGGTGGCAGCTGGCCGCAGCATGTCGAGTGTCAGTTCGTTGATGAAATCCTTCGGTACCCCAACCTTCTGGCTATCGATTTCCATCCAGTGGAAATAACTATTCTTCTCGAATGGATCTTCGAATGTCTGGGTACTATGATTGACCATCTTCGTCGATTCTTTGACTTGAGTCGCCAATTTGTGTCTCAAGTCGGTACGGTCTTCCATCCCGGTCCAATGACTTTGGCTGTGCATACGGCTCACGGTATTTGGAGGGATATGACGTGGCATATAACGGGCTGAACCTGGCTTTTCCTGAAACAAGGATAATTTAGCGACATGAAATTTATTATTCCCCCCATTTTCATATGTGGAGGAATCCTTTGGTTTCTTTTTAAAGACAGTTCCGCACGGTACGGATTTGGGTATTACGGCAGGCCTATATGAAGACATATACGGCTGGTCTGCTTTGACACACACGTCTTCTTTTTTGAGAAGAACAATATTACTTTGAAATCTTTTTCCTGGGCTGGTCCTTCTTCTGGACTCCCGATAACGGTTTCCTCTATGGGCGGCGGGCTTAGCAATATCCCTTTGCTCATTTCTGGAGAAGGATTCAGATGGTATAGGTTCTACTATTCCTTCGGGAACGTGCAAATACATGAGGGGCTGGGTTTCCTTGCACGATACATCTCTCCCATTGAGAAATACTGTATTACTGGCTAAGTCAATTCGGAACTTGTTACTCAAAATATCCATCCCCAAGATAATATCCACGGTCAGGTGCGGAAGTATCAGCAACTCATGTACTAAACTTTCCTGTCCTATAGTCATACGGGGCGAAAACGCGAGTGATGGTGCAGAACGTCCCATCGCTTGACGGGCTGCGTTCCGGTCTGCCCACTTGGTTCCAAACCAAGATGAATGCAGCAATTTCCTACTGCCTCACTAGCAAAGGATCTGGTAGCGCCGGTGTCTAGCAACGCATAAAAGCGCGATTCTCCAATAGTAATAATGACAAATGGCCGGTTATCAGTAGATTTTGGTATCATAGCCTTTTCCTGGATATTTAATGTCTGGACTCGTGCAGTACCTGATTCTGGGCGATTCCTCAACGAATTCTCGCAAGGGCAATGTCGGGACATTATTCCGTTTCTTCCGCATCGAGAGCAGAACAGTCGCTGCTGGTTACGGCATTCATTTTGCCAATGTCCCAATTCGCCACACTTCCAACATCCCGAGATGGATGTTCTGTTTCGTGGTACTCCACGAGAATGTTCATCATGTTCTAATGGAGGATGTCTAGACGGACCTCTAGGGGTTGACGGAACATTTTGTGTGTTTATTGTTGATGTGATGTTACGGTTAGAAGAGACTGAATCCCTCGTAGAGGTTTGAGAGCGTTCCCTGTTATACGAGACTAAATGTCTCGAAGCGGGTTGAGGACGTTCACTCTGTCTTATCTCCTCTCGTAAATTTTCACACTCCATAATCTTGGACACCAATGAAGGTGTGTCATAGAAGTCACTCCTTCGTATATATTGCCGAAACTCCGGCAATAAATTTCTATAAAGCCGAAGGGTTTCTTGTTCCGCAGTTAATCCCCCATGTCGACGTATTAGAGTCTGTAGGTCAATGATATAATCAATAGCAGACTCAGAACTTCTTTGTATTCGACGGCTAATTTCCAATTCCAGATCTTCCTGATAATGTACAGGATAGAACGCCATACGAAACGTTTCCTTGAAGGTTTCCCAATTATTCCAGAAACATTTGTTGCTGCGGTACCACAACAGTGCCTTTCCATATAATAATTCTGGGAGAGCCGTCAACAATCGATGTTTCGGGATATTTTCCGTTTCCGAAATTTCTTCTAACCGTTCTAAGAACGCTGCCGCCTCCTCTTGGCCATTGAACTTAACATTCCATCGATGTGTTTTCAACACTATGGGATATCCAGGGTGGCCCACAGCGACTCCTGACGGTACGGAAGGCAAAGGGGTTGGTATGTGTATTCCCAGTGGTGCGGAAACACTCGTTGGAATTGGACTGGGGACCGGCAAACCAGGTGCCACACAGGGTGTCATGGTACTGCGTACTCCAGACATCGTTGTCGTATGTGTGTTCACCGAACTTGTGCTGGTCATTCCTCGCAACCCCATCCCTTGAAAAGTTGGTAGGTTTCTTCGGGTGTAGGTGGTATCATTCCCGAACTCCTCCATGGGTTCGGAATGTTTGCTTGATGTGATGGTAAATAGCTGAAATCCCTCCTCGGCACAGCTCCGGTATTTTGTCGGTTCATAGACTGAAAATACGTCCCAGTTCCTTCGTTAGGGCTGGTACTGGTTCCCCGAGCTTTAGGCAACTCTACCAGGTGCCAAATGAGTCTTCGTCTCAATTCGATAACGGTCCCTTCCGGATTAATTTGTAAACTGGAGGCCAGTTCCATCAACTCTGGTTTCTTAAGCCGATATATCCATCCAGCTTTCACTTCCGGCGGAGCCAAGAAATCATCAGAGCCTAACTCCTTTCCAGAAATTCGCCCCCTGCAGGATTATCTCGAAGTCCAGATAAACCTTCTTCAAATCCAGTCGCTCCCTGCAACTCCTCACGATCCGAAGTATCACCATTATCAGGCATTTTGAATTCAATGTAATTAATTATGGTTTAACGGTTCAAATAATTTGAAAGACACAACGAAACTTCTACACACTCCGTATATAATTTGATAAAGGAGCGAATATTATGGGGTACACTAGGAGGGCTCAAAAATAATTTTAAACCAAAAATTTTCTATATATAGACCACCTTAGTCTATCAATGAAAAATAATTCCCATAAAAAATTTTCAAATCAATAAAATATTTTTCAAAACCAATTTATTCGGTTTTGAAAGATCGTTGTCATATCAGATAACACCCAACAAAAATATTTTCCCACGTAAATCAGTATTCAATAAAACAAAATCTATTTCCTATCGAAGGGTCGTTACCATATCAGATAACACCCAACAAAAAAATATTCCTCAACAACATTCAAGTATTCAATAAAAACAATTTATTGTTTTCTATACCTGAAGAGCAGAATTACAAAAAAAAACCATTCCCGATACGCTCAGAATATATGTTCGATATCTCGAATACAAAAAAAACTTTTGTGGATGTTCCACTTTTCCATTGATATCGAAAATAAATTCGAAATTCAATCTAATTTCATTCACGGAAAAATACCAATAATTATCTCAGAATTGCAAGATAATTGTTATCATTCAACAGGTGTACAATTTTATCACGGGCCAATACACCAGCAAAAACTGATTTGTACAATCTCTCTCCGCGCAATTTCGGGCACGAGAATATATATTTGATAAAAAGCGTTTGGTTTTTATCCCCGGTACGGAGTAAATAAATTGTACTGTGCACTTGGATTCGCGAACGGAATAGAAATGAAATTATTTCCACTCAAAAATAATGTCGCTGTTCTTCAATTGAAATATAATCAGAAATTAAATCACTTTTCAATTATATATCGTGTTAGCATTATCTGTTGAATATGGAAACTCGCAAGAAATACAATGAAAATTATTTCTATTCTAATACAACTAATAAATTTCAATTTACACACCACGGAAATTAAATCAATTTTCAATCTTTACCGATTTTCATATATCCAGCAAAATTCCAAATAAACTCGAAACAGAGTGAAAATGATTGAAAATTATTTCTATGCCAAACAACCCGTAATTTTGATGATTATATAATACTCCTATTACCAATAGTCCCTGCTCGGGCGCCAAATTTGTGACGTGTTTTGCTAGGGTTTGTTTTAATAACCCTTAAACTCCTAGAAAATCACGTTACTTATGACGCCAGAATTTTTAGGCAGGAAAAACTTTCCTTTCTCTATTTCAAATCTCGGGCGCCAGATTTTATAGTGGTTTTCTCCACGCACTAGGGTAGCTACAGATGGAGATACGGAACGTCCAGGGGTCTGGTATATTGACACTTTTTGAATCTTTACAAAATACTGTAGGCTTTAAGTACAAATTTTGGATACTGAACGCCGATTGCTTTTATGTCTCCCAAAGAGAGAGACAGACAGAAATAATGTCTTTATTTGATTTTCTTTTCTTTACAAATTTCTTTTCTACAACTTGACCACTTACGTCTGTTGCGTAACTTCAATACTTTATAGGAAATAGAAAGGGTTTGTTTTTTAATGTAAACACAGTGTGTAATAGGTATTAAATTAACTGGTATATTCAATAAGAATGGGCACAACAATTTTCGTGATACAAATATTTTTGTTTAAAAGAAAACGGTCTGGCACATTTAAATGGGGTAATACATATACCGCTACCTATATAATCCTATCTATCAAATAGTATGGGAATGATATTTACCTTCACGGTAAATATAACTGGCCAAATGAACAGTAATTTTCCGGCAATTTAGGGTATAAAATGACCTACTCTTGAGAGCGAAGAAAAACTGTTTCTTCCTGAACACGGTTGTCTGTCTGACTCAGAAAGTGATTTTTCAAGTTTATGAGCAAGCGGCTCATAACATCCCGATTTCCCCTTGTTAACCCTTACAAAATTTGAATACTACGTGTCACTTGTATATTACCTAAGCTTCACGTTGGTAATAATCCCGGCTGTGATATTTTGTTTCTGTTCCTTAAAATAGCCCTTTTCTTCTACGACTGTTCTCGTTAACAAGAATTCTATTTTTTTCCTATTGTTTATGCTCGGCGATTTCCTGAGCTTAGACAATATTAACAAATGGGCGTGGATACAAACGACAGCGCTTCACAGTATTTTCGGGTTATAAAATCCCTTATTTCCCCCTGATGTAATCAAAATAGTTTAGTTACCCAAATCACCTTCTCAAGTCGCTATTATGAATTTTTCCTCCTGAATATAACTATAAATCGTGAAATTCGTGAATTTTGTTTTGCTCGGCAGGTATTTTCAGGGACAAATAAACTTTTCAACGCATTTATCGCGTCCGATGTTCCGATTTGGTTAGTGCCTGAATCGGGACAACGGGGAACAATAATTATTGTTATGTAATTGGTTTATACGTCAATTGCTTAAATTCGGTGTTTTTCCCGAACTTAAGACAATAGAAAATTTAAATTCACTGATTTAAGTGATGTAAATATTCGCGTCAGTTGTTTGCATTCGGCGTTTTCCCTGAACTCAAATAACTGAAAACATAACTCAATAATTTTAATAACGGGCAACTAAAAGAACTATCTATGTAAGATTTCCCTTGACAAGGAAAAGAAAACACTTGCCAGAGCTTATGTGAAAATTGTTTTCCGCGGGGACGCAAAATAAAATGGTCTACTTTATACTGTTCAATTTGGCAAATAAATCATATATTTTTACCCGTAAAAATAACAAACAATTGACTAAAATGTCAATACTACCCTAAATTAAACACTCAATCGATTTCACAAAAAGGTTCGATTGAACCACCCAAAAATAAAAATAAATCAAATTTCACTCTGTAGTCTTCTGACCAACTTAAACGTTTCGGCAAATGCTCGAATAAAATAAATTATAATAATGCAGAAAATATATTTAACTTCTCAGGCAACGAATTAACTCAAACAAAGAATACTTTGGCAGAAATAAACTGTAAATGCCACGACAGATAATTAATTAAATGAAATAATAATAATATATATAATGATATGTAAACGCCCGGAAACGTAATTGAATCAAATCGAACAATATTCAATGTAGGAATAATAAACCTCAAGTGCTTCAGCACACGGAGAAACCCAACTCCAATACAACTTATTTACTATTTCCACTTACGGATACCTCACCTCTACTGGAACTCAACTCTGCTTTTCACACTATGCACTTTTACTGATTACCGGACTTCGTATCACCACTGAATTCAAGTAACAAAGATCAAGTCTTACGGAAGAACAGGAACAAGCCCCGATGAGAGCTTCATGTGCCTTTTTATAGATCTCGAATGTATGACCAAACAAGACGAAAAAGCCTAGTAAGAAAGGCGCGGTTTTTTGTCCGATGAACTGAAACTGGACCGAAAATCTGAAGGATCTGATACAAAAAATGATTTGGTTTTTCCCATCGCGATCATTATTTCTTTCTCGTCTTTTACAAAAACTATCACCGGAGCTTTTCACCCTTTTTATAAAATCTAGAGAAAAACTCTGTTATGTTTTATGCATGATGTTGACGTGAATTCCAGTAGCTTTGGGTATATACCTTACTTTCTAACAAGGAATGAAATATTTTGCCAGACCAGAACTAATAGAAACCCCAAATAGGCAGGGACGTACCAAAGTTAGGTTAAATATACTTTAGCCGTTCTTAGTAACGGAGCTCTAAAAAAATGCTTCGTTACAATATAAATAGTAATTATGAAAACGTGAAAAATGACATGAGTACACTTAATAAAAAGATTGATACACAAGAAAAGGATGCAAATAATAAAATAAAACGATCCTCAACCACCTCATCATAACAATTGGCGCCCAACCAAATTATGAAGAATTTCATGTAGCTATAACTCAAGAGATATCCACTGGTAAAAATCATGTGGAAAAAAATTATAAACAAATAAAAGACATAAGATTAGATATAAATAGTAATCATGAAAACGTGAAAAATGACATGAGTACACTTGATAAAAAGATTGATACCCAACAAAAGGATGCAAATATAAAATTTATTACAGTAGAAAATGAAATATCAAAATTCAAGAATAAAGAAGGAATATGTGAACGATTTGAAACACGTAGTGAGCAAAATAATAAGGAATTTGATGGGGTAGTTATACAAAAAACGGATGTTAGTAAAAATTTATCAGAAAAAGATGATAAACAAATACAAAATAGAAAAATGAATATTGATAACAATAATAATGAACTTATGGATGATTTGAACATAACAATATATATATATATATATATATATAAATATTTGAAAATATATATATATATATATATATATATATATATATATATATATATATATATATATATATATATATATATATATTGTTATGAAATATTGTTATGAAAAACAATTGTTGCTATTTCACCACAAATATTTTCACCCAGTATAAATATTTTTGATTTCGAAAAGATATTTTTTTATTTTTTTATTTTGATATAATTCTAATAATTGTTATGATTTGGTAAAATAATTTATTGTTATGATTTGCTATGATAATTATTTTCGCACCGCGTTGGGAAGCCAATTTGATGTTATACTATGATAGTTATTTTTGCCATTACTTTTGATGTCAATTTGTTATGATTGGGTAGAATGTAATAATTTCTATTTCTATTTCTATTTATATGTTTTGTAAAATTACTTCTTCCACCCAATACCATGACAATTTTATTGAATATATGTGAAAATTTCATTATCTTTACTCTTTGTAATACCTTTTCTTACCACGACTGAACTCAGTTGGAAACGCCTTGGCCTCAGGAGTCGGTACTGGCAACAGAGCCACTGCCTGTCTTGATGTCATTCGAACTATTTCAGTTCAATGTTTATCGGTGAGATATTAGCATAGCATTGTGGAAAGTAAACTTAAAATTATCAAAAACAATTATTTCCTTTATTCAGGAAAACTTATATTAACCTGGCCTGCGATAGATAACTCATAACTATGAGCAATTGACAAATTTCCATAGAATAATGAAAAACAGTGATGGATATTGTAAATAAAACCTCATTTTTTCTTCTGAGTTGGGAGACTCCTTTTATAGTTCAATACCAAATTATGTGGTGTTCTTCGGATATACGAATTACTTCGTGAAGTGATTCAGTTTGTGACGTGCACTAAAAGAGTTTATACCTGGAGCTGTTATGTCGCTGAAGCATTACCTGGCCATAATCTGAAATAATTTCTATTTATATTTATATGTTTTGTAAAATAACTTCTTCCACCCACTACCATAACAATTTTATTGAATATATGTGAAAATTTTATAATTTTTACGCTTCGTAATCCCTTTTCTTACCAACACTCTACACAGAGGGAAACGCCTTCGCCTCAGGAGTCGCTACTGGCAACAGAGCCACTGCCTGTCTTGATGTCATTCGAACTATTTCAGTTCAATGTTTATCGGTGAGATATTAGCATATCATTGTGGAAAGTTAACCAAAAATTATCAAAAACAATTATTTCCTTTATTCAGGAAAACTTATATCAACCTGGCCTGCTATAGATAACTTATAACTATGAGCAATTGACAAATTTTCATAGAATAATGAAAAACAGTGATGGATATTGTAAATATAACCTCACTTTTTTCTTTTGAGTTGGAAGTCTTCTTTTATAGTTCAATACCAAATTATATAAAGTTCTTCAGATATACGAGTTACTTTGTAAAGTGATTCAGTTTTTGATGTGCACTAAAAAAGTTTATACCTGGAGCTGTAATGTCGCTGATGCATTATCTGGCCATAATCTGAATTCCTGTTTCATCCACTCCTCTCAGGAACTCTCCATTGCAAAGGAACCATCCAAAATTCCAAAATCAGTTCGGACAAGTTTTCATGTGGAGAACAAAAAAGGTTATCTTCTTTTATCCTTATATATTTTGTGTCGAAATTATCCAGTGTCTGTTATTGTAGAAAAAAACTACTTTGTCATTAATGAAAATCCTGAATTTCTTTCTCTCAAATTCTGTACGTGGCTTCTTTCTAAAAGGTTTTTCAATCTCCTCTCGCTTTGTATTTTTTGTTCTCCTGGGTGCCATTTTTATTTTGTCAACTTATTTGAATTCTCAAAATCGCGCACTTTCTTGTCGCACTTTCACTAATTTGGTGTTATGTGAGAAAAATTATCACCTAACATATTTTACATTTCTTATAAACTTAATACAATGTTTGATCATAATTATCTTTGACGTTACTGTGTTCTTACTTTTCCACAATTTCAAATCTTTTATCTCCCATCTCTCTTTCCTGATTGGCTATTTTCATCAAGAGGTTTGTGGTTTGTTCTTCCATTGGCTATTTTAGTTAGATGCAATTTCATATACTGTTTGTTTCAACCTCATGATTTTGTTGATCACATTTAACCCAGGATAATTTTGTAAATCTAGACTTTTTGTTCTATTTCAAACCATTATATGTTGTAATCTCTTCTGAAAATGCAAAAAAATTATTGCATTCTAGTATTTGCATATCTTTACCTATCAATATTATACTCATAAAGAGATGGAATCTCAAAAAAAATGTAAAACAATATCTCATGAACTACTAACTATTGAATATTTATTATTTTTGTGAATATTTTCAGAAATTATTTCAGTAGTGGTTTTGAGCCGGTTTCAGGGAACCCCCTCCTCCCCATGACCTTGACGCCCCTCCCCATGACCTTGACCCCCTAGCCCCCCCAATTGCAGCCCATTGCATTTGATTTAACCCCCCCACTGTAACCTTGAGATGGGAT